>CAJDSM010020231.1:0-33595 GCA_903981925.1 Ostrea lurida
CCACAGAATTGGGCTGTTCATCATTGTCATTCGTTATTATTGCATTGTTATAAAAATTGGGTTTAACTAATTAAAAATCGCCTTGGTTTCCACGAACGCTCAAGACAGGGAGTCTCGAGATAATATTAATAAATAATAAAATAATCCAATATCAATCAAAGAATTACGAACACAAAAACCTTGTTTACATTTAGATGTACGTTCACTTTTGATACCTCTTCGAAGATTGTATTGTTTCACGTGAGACTGTTAAAAATCCTATATTTGCTGGAAAAGTACCACCGAAAAATAATGAAATTGAGCGCGGACATTTTCACTTTCCTTTTTCAAGAATAAATATAAAAGTAACATTTCATTGAGCCACACTCTGTTGAACAGATAATACGGCTAGTCATGATTTTGTAAAGGGTTTGAAGCAGAATTTAAGAAAAAATTAAGCATTAAAACATAGAGAAATTGACGATATTTTCATCTTCCTGAGGGAAGGAAAGTTTCCCTGAAAATATCACAATTCCATTTGTTTTTAAAATTTGGCATCACATATAAAGAATTTACGAAAAAATACATAATAATACATGGGAAGATTTGAATAACAGTTCTTCAATCAAAGATTTAATTTTCCGAATGTCCTTTTAATTGCGCTTAACGTACATTTTTGTAGCGTTTTCCAGAGGTCTTTAAAACACCCATTTTGATGTGCCATAAATATTAAGGAATGACGAAAGTTTTACGTGCGAAAATTCATATAATTTTAACATCTATTTTAACATCTTCGTTATTAAGAATCAATTAACATTCGATAGTCGCTTAATTAATTTAAAAATTTTTTATTTTTACAAAAACAAACCTTTCCAACTGCCGTATCCTTTATTGAGAATGGGTGCGAATATATTTGGATAACCCCTCGTTTTGCCACAAGAAACTTATTTAATAAATGGATCACCCCAGTTTTTTTGTCATTGTTTTTTTTATCAATCCCAATTCTCCTCCAATTGCAGAAACATTCCCCAAAAAATGGACATTAGTCTTTTTGAACCTCTAAGTAACCGAAACTCATATGGGCTATGGTTGGGTTCCATTAGAACGCTTTACCGCTCCAAGAAGTGATTCAGTGTAGGCTTGTGGGCCAAAGGACCTCTATCTGGACAAAGTCTCATGAGATTCACTCGACCAATTCTTGATTCCCAACAAACACAATGCACAAATAAAAGTTAATTTATTTTAAAACAGTCATTCCTGCTGAAGGCAGACTAAAAATGGCTCATTACTCACGCTTTGTGTTTGCCTCATCAATGAAATTCATTTGTCCAATAAGATATAAATCGGGAGTATTCGGCATTGGCCTTAGTAAGTGATTTGAGGTCGTCGCGGTGTGTTCAGGATTGGCGGAGGAATATCAAACACATTGCAGTATTGCAATTTCTTATCTTTGTGTTTCATTAACTTTCCACGAGAACGAAAGGAGCGTTTACATGCTTACTTGTGTTATGAAAGTTTATATTGTATATATTCGATAATTGCGAGTGCTTGATTTATACAATATTTACTAAAGTTTACATCTATGGATGGACACAAATGGGTAATTATCTTTGACGGCGATTATTTTTGCACGGTTCCTGATAACTTACTTAAGCACGTGATGTCGATTGAATTATATACAAAAAGACTAGGTAGTTGGACTGCATGGTTGTGGAAACTGGAGGGGAGCGCCCAGATAAAATCAATATGACTTAAGTAAATAGTAGTATATTAAACAAACATAGGGCTCATTACTAAGTTGGTTACCAGAAGTATTCCAGTTCTTAGCCTCCATGTTGTGAGGGTATTTTATCAGCACACCCGTTAATTCGAAGCATGTGTTATGGCGGTAAGTTGGTCTTTAGATTTGACTGTTTTTCTATTTTCATTTTGATTCACTAGCATTTATACGGTGGCCTTACCTTGCTGTTCCGAAAGGGCTACTAATCGAATATCTCGAGTTATGTGGAAATGTTATTTTTATGTTTCATGTAGGTATTTTATTGTTGTATGTATAATAAATTTGAAGGATAATACAATAAATGGAAGCTGTACTAGTAATGATCCCTGGAACAGTGTTGCACAGATCTGCAAACAAATGGTGATAATCAGCTGTCAGATTCACCAGAGGCGGATCAGGAATTTGAAATTATCTATTCATAGGTAACTTCGAGTGCACGAATTTCGGTGTGTCCAGAGCGATCTCAGCAGCCTGGGGGGGGAGGGGGGTGGAGGGGGTTAACCTTTTCGGTCCCGTAACTCAATTTGTTAATTCATTTGGAATCACGCGTTCAGATCGTTACATTTTTGTGTAGTAAAACTAGATTCGCTATAACACCCGTAATTAGCACGCTCTGCGCACGCTTATAGTAGGCACACCATTAACCACAAGTTCAAGGGAATCTGTTAATTGTTTGATATGTGTTATGATATGGAATAACACGATTTTACGAAACCGGCCATCTGTGACAATTACTATATGATAGTTTTCTTCTCCAGGATGTTTTACACGAGAACATTGCTATTATTGATCTGTCGAAGAGGTTCCAGTGCTCTCATCTATGGTGAAAGAAAACCTGAACTTAGATACTAAATTCAATAGATCTCGGTCACTTGCTCGAGTGCTCCATTTCTGAAAGACTTAAATTCAGCTCTATTATTGTTTCCAACTCTATTTAGATAGTTTACTTCTCTCTCTCTCTCTCCGATCTCTTCTCTCCTCGTCTCTCTCTCTCAGAATATTGGACTACTGAATGAAGTTAACTATGTAACGGTCAAACCTTGATATCTCCGAACCTGATGGGGATAATTGAGGAAATAAATATTTGGGAGATAATTCCTTTGATATTGAAGAGAGTCAAGGGGTAAAATACTAAACGCATATTTAGTGTTTGGACTTTCCAATCCGCACTTTTGACCATATCCAGGTATTCTCGAGATTATCCAGTTGTTTCGAGATTACCGAAAGTGAACTTTTTAATTTGGGAAAAAACTATTGGCGCATTATGTGTTTTTGTTGTTGAAGCTACAGTGTTAAAACTTAACCCCTTTTTTAGGCCCCCCGTTGGATTACGAAGATCGGGGGGTCATATTGTTTTTTTTGTCCCTGCTTCTTGTCATTCATGTCTGAAACTTTAACCCTCGGCTATTAATCTTTTGATATAGGGTATATACTAGGGCTTTTGATTAATTTCACATGCATGTTTCCTTATGACAAGACCTTTCCATGTGGGTTACACAACATAGTTTGAACCTCCTGACCTTGAAGATTTAACCTACTTTCTCTTCAAAAAAACTTTAACCTTAATTAAGAACTTTTTATGGAATGGGTAAGTACTAGGCCTTATCTTAGATACTTCACAATGTCCATGTTTGTATTATTATGACTAGACCTTTCATGGAGGTAACCAACGCAGAATTGGTTTGTAAACCTCCTGACCTTGAAGTTTGAAACCCCACTTTTTCAAAAACTTAAACCTTTATAGCTCATTAACTTTGGATATGGGTAAGTACTAGGGCTTTGATATATTCCACAGTATGGGTTTCTTTAGACCAAGACCTTTTCCATGGGGTACCAACCATTGTTGACCTCCTGACCTTGAACCTGGAAGTTTGGAACCTACCTATCAAAAATTTTTTACCTTAGCAAACTTTGATTGGTAAAGTATTAGGGCTTTGATATTTACATGTATATTCCTGATGACAAGACCTTTCCGTGGCGGTACCAACATTTTACCTCCTGGACCCTTGAACCTTGAAGTCTTGAACCACTTTCAAAAAACTTAGTAACCGTAGCTATAACTTTTGAAGGTAAAGTTACTAGGGACTTTAAATATTTTACATGTTTGTTTCCTTTATGACTAAGAGCCTTTCGTGGGTACAAACTTTTTTTGACCTCTTGACCTTGAGTTTTGAACTTAGACCTACTTTTCAAAAACTTTAACATTAGCCATAACTTTGTGTAAATGGCAGAAGTTATAGGCATTTCATATTTCACATTGTGTTCAACTTTTGACAGTCCTTTATCTTGGTACTAAAATATTTTGATCCTTGAACCTTGAACTTTGACCTACACTTTTTAAAAAAACTTTAAACGATTGGCATGACTTTTGAATTGTTAAGGGATAATAAACCTTTCATATTTCCACATGCCTAATTTCCTTTATACAAGCCCTCTATCCACTGGATGTGGGAAGTACGGGGGCATTCAGTGTTTCAACAAACGACGATCTTGTTGCACTTAATATTGAAAGTTTTAACTTGATTTGTCAGTTGATATCTATACAGCATAAGAAACACAAAAAATAGATACATGATAGTGTTGTTACGATAGTCGCCGACTATCGAAAAATCGTCACTGAAAGCAGCACTTGGCGACAATCGATTATAAATTTTGAACATTGATTTGTCGCTGCATGACTATTCCGGATATAGTATAATTCACCGTAACGGTTACTAAGGGACTTAACTCTATTATTCTCGTGACAATGACCGACACTCGTACTAACTATACTCTGAGGAGATGTCAGAACTAGATGTGCTATCACTGTAACTAAGGCTCACGTTTTGCACCTATGCAGAAGGCGGCCACTCGCACTTTGGTTGTTTGTTACGTCTCAGGAGAGCGCCTCATGCCCTGGATAGGCGATTCATAATCTTTGTACCCTGTAATGGCGAGTGATTACTCGAGTATTCCTGATGTGCAAAATTTCTTGTGGCCAGAAGTTCAAATAATCGTGTTATCTGCATCTGTATTCCGATTCATTCGATAATTCAACTTTAGTAATATATGTAGTCCGAGTTTTATACAACACTAATCATTCACAAATGTCTTGTAAGAGTAAAGTTCATTATAAAAAGTTTACCATGCAGTAGATTTGAAATAAATGCATGTAATAACCTTTTTGCACTTGATATACAGACAAAACTTTTGAGTTTGAAAAAGATATTAGGTTTAATGTTCATTGGCGGATTAAAAAAAAAGGGGGGGGGGGGCTTTCCCTGGATCTGTCACTAATGTTATTTTCTAAAAATACACCTAAATTAAGTACAAAGTCTTGTCTTAGAATTTTAAATGGATCTTTGAAAAAGTGGGAGTTACAGATAAGAATGGTCAAATTATTGACTTTGTATGCAAAATTTATAAGAATCAGTGTTCTGTTTGTAAGATATATCAACCAAGTAATGAATAACAGCATTTGAATTTCCTTCAAATCTCAACTATTTTTATGATAAATCATAAAATTGAAAATATATTGGATAAAACATAAACACGATGTAAAATCATGGAGATTTAGAACTTTTTTATTACATCCTTCTTCCACAAAATGTAGTTCCTTCCATACTCTTTCAAAATTTTATTTGACACCCCAAAAAATTCATCTGGATACGGATAAGTAATGTATGATATGTTTTGGCTAATGAGTATAGAGCCAGTACAATAGGTTCATACAAATTTATAGCATCCTGCGCAGTTGTGCGTAATAGTTGAGTAGATAACTTCCTTTTAAGAATGACTTCTTCTTCTCTTGACCTTTGGGCAAATAGATTCTAAATTTACTCTGAAAATAATGTTGGGTTAATTGTCCCAAGTCACACACTATTATCAATTTTGCAAATTATATTTATTCTGGTTTAACAATAATGACTATATTGAAATTCTGAGCTTATATAATGGATGAAAATTATTCATGATTCTATGGTGTTTAAACCTTCAAAGTTTAGCTAGTATTTTCCTCACTTCTTATTTTGACTGTATCACAATATTATAAAAGCTATGTGTGGAATTTTATATTTTTTGAATCATGGATAAATGAGTATTCTGTGGTAATGACGTATGTATACCTGTAGTTAAGCTTTCTGGAACATGAAAAAAATAAAATGGGGTGTCAAAATAAAATGAGACAATAAAGGTTGGAGAGAAATATTTATTCATGGTTCCAATTTCCTCCATTGTTTACATAGAAGTTATAGTGCAATATCGTGACCCCAGGCCCCTATGTTCCACTTGTCAGAGGCAATTGAGACAATTATTAATCACTAGTTAATGTCATTCCCAAATGCAAATTTCAACGTACTTGGTCACTTAGCTTTTGCAATTTGTTAGTTTTTGGTATAGAATGGATCACGACTCCAATTTATACTGATTCTGAAATGATTTACCACATATAAGCAAAATTTTTAGCCACATTATCTTTCCTGGAATCAGAAAGTCACTAAAATAAGCCCTCACAAAGTATGTATACCCATTTTCACAGGTTCTGTCTCATAATATTCCACTTATACAGTACAGTATTTAATTTTGTTTTAAGAATAATCCTATAACTTGCTGAATTATTGAATTGGATTAGAAATGTAAATTTTTAAATTTAGTGCTTAGATATGAGATACACTGGAAATATTCCTTTGTTAAATATCAGATAATTTTAATGAAGCATTCAGTATTTCCTACAGTTAAGAGATAAAAATACTCTAACTTCATAAAGAAAGTTACAAATCGTATATTCTCATGACTATTATATTTCTGGATTTTAGGCCTATGAGAAACGTTTTCCAACCTGTAAAATGATCCCCGTGTTTCTTGGGAGTGATATAATGTCGGAGACATTAAGTGAGGACGGAGCCCAACATGTGGTGGACCGCAGATGTCGATTAAATGTGGATGCTCCATACATACTTAAGAAGGTCAGTACTCCACATAATAATGTTGCTCTTGTCAAATTTAGCATTCTATTGGAATAATCACCAGGATGCCTTTCAGACATTTTCCATGTGCATTAATGAACCTATACAATCACTAGTTCTCTTCAGTAGTGAAAATGACAATGAATGTTTTAAAAATGACCAAATATACGTACATATTTGTGGTAATTGAAGATAGAAAGTGTTTAAGCTGCTTTCAAATTTATTGTATGTTGTAAGTGTTGTTTGAAATAAGAGGTTTATTCTGAGTGTGTATTGGCTCATAAATTGCTGTCGTCATAGAACATAATTTGTACATTGCTGTGTATACATTGCTGAAAATATTCTTTACAAAATTGAACTGAAAATAATATTGTATTCTCTAATGTTAAAGTAATTAAATAAAATAAATGTATTATATGAATATATTTTAACATTACATATTACATTGGAATTTTTTTTTTTTTGGTCATCTCTACAGATAGCAGGAGTTGACCATGTAGTATTCAGGCAGGTGAATGCATTGGACAGGCGTTGCAGAACACTACGGATTGATGCCTACAATGAGAGCTTTTCCAACAGAGTCATCATTAAGGAGAGCTGTTTCTACTCTGTATGTATCAGTCTTAATTACAACATTCATCCATTGTTTTCATACCCCCACAGTGTCGACAACCTAGACATTCCAACCTAAGTATTCCGTACTTTTACAGTGTGTACTCCAGAGCAGGATTGTGGGAATCCCTGCTACCTATCATAAATTGTCTCTAAAAATTGCAGGCTTAATCAAGCACATTGCTTGACTTGACTTAATTAATCCACTTTGTTTCCGGGGGGGGGGGGTTACTGCAGCTCTCCACTTTCTCTCACCCATTGGTGAGTGACAGTTGAAGTTCTCACCAGTCACACTTGTCATTATCGACCAAATCCAACCTAAGATACCATACAAAAACCATAAAGTAACGTAGTGTTGCAAACGAAAAACTAAACCTTGACCAATTCTAGGTATTTTCTGTTTCTGTCCCTGTTTTCATTTTACTATTCGTTTATTTGTTTCCGGGTTTGATTTTCGTTCTTGATGGCCACGATTGACACGGTTCACGATCGCGGTGTTGAAAATATAAGTTGCACAGCTTTTTAAAATTTTTTTTGTAATTTTACAGTATAACCTGATCAGATTCACCATAATTTCTGTAATCTTTTATGTAAAGATAATAATATGTCAGAAAAACGCTTTCCCGAACGGGTGAGCAGGTAGGGGTGATCAACTCTCCTGATTGAAAAAATCACTCACCTCGGGTGACGGGAGAGCGTAATTCTAGAGCACTGTTTGGCTGACATTATTTTCCCCACATATTTCCTATTTTCTGCCAGTTGTTTTTGGGCCTGCTTCTTTTATGGTGACCCTAAGGCATGATGTGCCACATTGGTGTTCTTTCTCCTCAATGTATGTCCTATCCATTTCCATTTTCTTGTTATTATTGTTTTATCAACTTGTTCTTGTTTGGTTTTATGCTATAAGTTCTTGTTGCTGACTTTCTTGGGCCATTTTTCTTAGGCACCAGTTCAAGAATATTTGTACAATTTTGGTGGAAGTAAGCCGTTAATCATCATGTTTCTGATCCGTAGATGAAGATTCTAAGTTTGGTGTGTGTTGAACAGTTCTGAGAGCTTTATTTCTTCAGATGGGCCTAAGAACAGCAAATGCTTGTTGGGCTTTTCTTTTCTTGGCTTGTGTAAATTCTTAATGTGTCCTATTGTTTGTTTGTTTTTAGTTTGAAATTCTGATGTTTAGTCCACATTTTATTTATGGGTGTAAAATATCACAGAATGTCATGATTTAAAGTTTAAAATAAGAAATTGAAACCTGACATAACCTATATAGCCCTATGCAATTACATTGTATAACAATTAAAGAGTAAATAACATGGATATTATAATGAAATAACCCATAGAAGCTGAAATTGGCTTATTTCCAATGGGGTCCTTATAATTGCATGATAGATATGACAAGGAGGCAAAAACAACAGACAATACAATACTAGTTTTGGAATTTTGGCATGTTTTGATCAATAATTGCATAATGCATTACATTGAAAAATGACATGTTTCAGAGAGCTAGGACTGTACATGGCATCATATGACTTCTCTTGCCTGCAGGCTAATAGTGAATTTACAACTTAGCCTTCTTTGTCATCAACTCTTAACATGCCCTAGGAGTCTAGAATATCACAAGAAATACTGACTCAAGAACCTAGATTTAGAAAAATCTGACAACTCTATTTTGGGTTACTTGCAGTCATTGTTTTTAAAAGTTGTTTGCCAATACCACAACACAAAGATGAAGCTGCACTCTAAATAACATTGTATTAAAGCAGAACATAAAGCCTTGTTAGACTGCATACTGAGGATGATACATAGATTAGAATTTTACCATGCAATAAACATATCTTTTCCAGGTACATCCAGAGAATGCAGATTGGACATGTTTTGAACAAAGTGCTAGTCTTGATATTAAATCATTCTTCAATTTTGAAAACATGGTGGAAAAAATTGCTATGAAACAATATGCAGCAAATATCAAAAAGGTAAAAATATTGAATTTATTCTCTGTCTGTCTGTTTATCCGTCTTTCTGACCAATCATCCGTCTTTAAACTTTTTACACTCCAGAACCACTGGCCAATTTCTACCAAACTTCATCTTCATACAAATCATCACAAAAATGCAAAAATAGGGTGGGGGTCATTTCAAAATATCACTGAGCCAGAAAACTGAAATTTGCAAGCTTCCTGACTTAGTGGAGATTCAATTTTGTTGAATATTTACCTGAAAACTTCCTTACATAGAGTGGATTCAAGTTTGTTCAGATCAGGTATATATATATATATATATACACACACACACTGTTATCCCCCTTCAAATCATGAAAATGTAAGAGTTTGACTTTATGATAGGGCAAAGAAGTCATTGAGTATTACATCAACGAATTGATCAGTGAAGGGGTGACACACATCCCACCCTGGGTACCCCCCAAGGAAGTCCAGTCACAGGAAATCGAGGTTCCAAACTCTGAAGACACGCCCTCACAGGATAGCGGGCTACGTAGTCGCACGAACAGCACCGCGAGTCAGCAGAGTCGCAGCAGTGTGTGCAGTCTGGTTCTCGGCGCGTCAGCAGCCACAATCAAGACGCCTGTCTCAGATGGTAACTGCAAGTTCTTGGTTTTTTTTTAAATACAGATGAGAAAACAAGAATATGTGTTAAAATAATCAACAGCTGTTCATTATTATGAATGCTTGTTTATCTCTTTTCACTTTTAATTGATATTAGGTTTTAGTTGTTAAAGGTTCTTTATTCTGTTTAGCAATTTTCAATATACTGTGACAGTAAGGAATGATGTATTTTGAAATAGACCCTGGCAGCAAAGCAAGAGGAAGTATCCTATCATGCTGTTGCATTTTTGAGTGAGAGCATGGAAGTGTGCATATGTAACATCATTTAAATCTATTTATCACACAACTGTTACTGTTTCCGGGTCTCATAACAAGGGTTCGGAAAAACGATATGAACTTGTAGCTGAGGTTCATAAAAATGCAAATTAGGAAGGTCAATCACGGGGTCAATCAATCTTGAACTGCACATCAGCCTTCGAAACTGTAAACATTGACGGTAAAAGACATTATTTTGTCACCAAGGTTGTTCCAAGGGCATTTTGTGTCTTTTATGAAGTGAAAATAAGTGTAACAGAAATTTCAAGCTTCTACAACCGTGACGTTGCAGACGACGTCACAATCAATTGATGACGTCAAACAATAACAAAGCGAAAAATTCGGGTTGTTAAATAGAAAGTAAATCAAAATGTACGTTTAATTATCATTGTGTGATAAATAGAATCTTAAACTCGTGCTTATGGCATATAGAATTTATGAAATTCGTTACCGGATTTAAATATTTTCCTCGCCAAGGCTCGGGAAATATTAAATCCGGTAACTCATTTCATAAATTTCATATGCCATAAGCACTCATTCAAGATCCTCGTATTTATTCCACTTAGCAGTCCCTAAACTTGTGCAAGATTTCCATGCTAGAAAAAGTAAGTTCAGTGTTGTGGAATAATTATAAGTTTTGAATCCTATTGTAGGTCCCTCTTCCCCAGAGAAATTGGAAGATGTATACATAGAGAGATACTTAGGAAATCTATCATTGGTTCAAGAGAGTGCACTTGTACAACTGCAACAATGGTTACAAAAAACTCACAAAGGAAAGGTTTGTATATCTAATTACGCTGTCATTTGACACTCAATTTATGGAACTTCACAATCTTGCTCCATTCTCTGATGAGCAGGTAAAGTCTTCTTTGGGTGTTGAACTCAGGAAGTGAAAAGTAAAGCTGTGTGACAGACACTAGCTAGAAGTTTATATGCACTGTAACAGAAGCTATGCACTGTAACAGAAACTATGCACTAATACAGAAACTACACTCATAGTACACACTGTCCAGAAACTACACTCCATATAGCACCAGTCCAGATAACTACATACACTCCATAGTACACACTGTCCAGAAACTACACTCCATAGTACACACTGTCCAGAAACTACACTCCATAGTAACACACTGTCCAGAAACTACACTCCATAATACACACTGTCCAGAAACTACACTCCATAATCACACTGTCCAGAAACTACACTCCATATATACACACTGTCCAGAAACTACACTCCATAGTACACACTGTCCAGAAAACTACACTCCATAGTACACACTGTCCAGAAACTACACTCCATAGTACACACTGTCCAGAAACTACACTCCATAATACACACTGTCCAGAAACTACACACTATAATACACACTGTCCAGAAAACTACACTCCATAAGTACACACTGTCTCACAACTACACTCCATAGTACACACTGTCCAGAAACTACACTCCATAGTACACACTGTTCCAGAAACTACACTCCATATTACACACTGTCCAGAGAACTACACTCCATAATACACACTGTCCAGAAACTACACTCCATAATACACACTGTCAGAAACTACACTCCATAATACACACTGTCCAGAAAACTACACTCCATAATACACACTGTCCAGAAACTACACTCCATAATACACACTGTCCAGAAACTACACTCCATAATACACACTGTCCAGAAAACTACACTCCATAGTACACACTGTCCAGAAACTACACACTATAATACACACTGTCCAGAAACTACACTCCATAGTACACACTGTCCAGAAACTACACTCATACACACTGTCAGTAACATACACTCCATATACACTGTCCAGAAACTACACATAATACACACTGTCCAGAAACTCACACTATACACACTGTCCAGAAACTACACACTATAATACACCTGTCCAGAAACTACACTCCATAATACACACTGTCCAGAAACACACTCCATAATACACACTGTCCAGAAACTACACTCATATAATACACACTGTCCAGAAACTACACTCCATATATACCACTGTCCAGAAACTAACACACTATAATACACACTGTCCAGAAACTACACTCACTATAATACACACTGTCCAGAAACTACACACTATAATACACACTGTCCAGAAACTACACACTATAATACACACTGTCCAGAAACTACACTCATAATACACACTGTCCAGAAAACTACACACTATAATACACACTGTCCAGAAACTACACACTATAATACACACTGTCCAGAAACTACACTATAGTACAACCTGTCCAAAACTACACTCATAATACACACTGTCCAGAAACTACACTCCATAAAGTACACACTGTCCAGAAACTCACTCCATAATACACATCTGTCCAGAACTAACACTCATAATACACACTGTCCAGAAACTACACTCCTATAATACACACTGTCCAGAAACTACACTCCATAATACACACTGTCCAGAAACTACACAACTATAGATACACACTGTCCAGAAACTACACATATTAATACACACTGTCCAGAAACTACACACTATAATACACACTGTCCAGAAATACCACACTATAATACACACTGTCCAGAAACTACACTCCATAAGTACACACTGTCCAGAAACTACACTCCATAGTACACACTGTCCAGAAACTACACTCCATAGTACACACTGTCCAGAAACTACACTCATAATACACACTGTCCGACTACACTCCATAGTACACACTGTCCAGAAACTACACTCCATATGTACACCACTGTCCAGAAACTAACACTACATAATACCACTGTCCAGAAACTACACTCCATAATACACACTGTCCAGAAACTACACTCCATAATACACACTGTCCAGAAACTACACACATAATACACACTGTCCAGAAACTACACTCCATAGTACACACTGTCCAGAAACTACACTCCATAATACACACTGTCCAGAAACTAACACTCATAATAATACACCACTGTCCAGAAACTACACTCCATAGTACACACTGTCAGAAACTAACTCAATAGACCACTGTCCAGAAACTACACTCCATAATACACACTGTCAGAAAACTACACTCCATAATACACACTGTCCAGAAACTACACTCCATAATACACACTGTCCAGAAACTAACACAAACTGTCCAGAAACTACACTCCATAGTACACACTGTCCAGAACTACACTCCTAACAATCACACCTGTCCAGAAACTACACTCCATAATACACACTGTCCAGAAAACTACACACTATAAAACACACTGTCCAGAAACTACACTCCATAATAACACACTGTCCAGAAACTACACTCCAATAATACACACTGTCCAGAAACTACCCTCCATAGTAACACAACTGTCCAGAAACTACACTCCATAGTACACACTGTCCAGAAACTACACACTATAATACACCACTGTCCAGAAACTACACTATAATACACACTGTCCAGAAACTACACTCCATAATAACACACTTGTCCAGAAACTACACTCCATAGTACACACTTACCAGAAACTACACTCCAATAATACCACACTGTCCAGAAACTACACTCTATAATACACACTGTCCAGAAACTACACACTATAATACTAGCACCTGTCTTTTCAGAAACTAACATCTCCATAATACACACTGTCAAGAAACTAACAACTCTCATAGTCACCCTGCTCCAGCAAACTAGAAACTACACACCGTGATAGACAATGATCAGAAACTGCACACTGTGACATTGATGTTACACTGCGAAAGCTACTTAAGACATGGAGTATCAGTGTATATAAAAGTAGTATTTTGATCCAAAACAATGCTTAGTACAACATTCAATTTTCAAATCAAATATGTGTGTTGAGTCTTAAAGCATTATTATCTTATTATCATCATACTCTGCACATTGTTTACAGATGTTTCATTAAAGTAAAATATCTATTTCGAAAGTCTTTTTTTTTTTTTTTATCTCAAAGATACCAAAAGATGCTCATATACTGAGATTCCTAAGAGCCAGAGAATTCAATGTTGAGAAAGCCCGGGAGATGTTGGTTCATTCCTTGGCATGGAGAAAATTACACAGTATTGATAAACTGCTGGAGACCTACTCACCTAGTGATATATTTGCACAGTATTACAGTGGTGGATGGCATTACTCAGATATAGGTATATATAATTTAAGTACTAAGAGCACCACATTAGAGTTTTAGATTAGCATGCACTACTTGAACTTTTGAAATATAAAGATTTTGTTGATGACATAACCTAGAAATAAATACAGACAGTATCACATTATGGACAATTAAAATTAGAACTAGGCACTAAAAGGAGCGAATCAAGGATCTGATGTCAATCAGATTGACTGAATATGGGATTGTGTAGTCTTATTGATTGTAGATATGGATGGGGGTGGATGCTGAGATTTGATTGTTCCTAGGTACTACATCGTTTGGAACTTTCAGTGTGTTGTGTGTGAGGGCCAAGTTAGCTCTTGATTGTTAAAAAGAGCACCAAGCAATGCACATCTCTGGAGTATTGATTCGTTACAGAGATTTGGAAAATTTAAAAGTTGATTATTTTTCAGGATTAACAAATTTGATTGTAAAAGAATTCTTAGTCAACTGGAGTTAATGTATGTACAATATTGCTTCCTTTGTAGATGGTAGACCTCTATATGTGTTGAAGCTTGGTCAGATGGATGTAAAGGGAATAATGAAGTCAGTTGGAGAGGAAGCCATTCTGAAGCATGTAAGCAGGGGTCGCTGAAACAGGCAGACACAACAATGGATACTCTAAAGTCGCCACTTTTGTTCAAAATCAAGTTTGCTTAGCAGTTGTACAGTCCTAAATGAAATTAGTGCTGAATTATCTGAATATCTTCAGACTGCAAATTTCAGGCTTTAAATGATTATGACAAAACATTTTCCAAGGATATTTTATCTTAGTTTGATGACCATTTGTGAGGTTCTTTGAAAGTAAACCAGATCCATCCTTTACAAAAACCTTTGATTTACGGCGCACAAAAAGTTGTGCATGATTGAGGTCTTATATTTTTATATTCCTGCACTGCTGAGCAAACAATCTGTTATCTAAAAATTCCTTACATATTTCCCCACCATATGTGTCCAAACATACCTTAAAATATTCATTAGTATAGCCCCATATGACCTGAAAACTCACAGCTTGCTGATGTAGCCATGTTCGGTACCAGGTCAATTCAAACCTTGGTTAATTTTCTGTGTTGAACCAATACCGGCCCCCCCCCCCCCCCCCCCCCCCCTACTAGAATGCATTCTAGTAGGTTTGACAATCAAACAAAACTCACAGCTTTTAGTTTGTTCCCCACCTTTGCCATGTTGACTTTAAAAGGGGACACAGAGTAGGTGTTTCTAGCATTTTCAATACTCTGCAGTTTATTTTACCTGCAGAAAATTTTCAAATTATTTAATTGCCATTCAATTATTGTAACACCTCAAGTCCAAATACACAACGTGTATTGCTTATTATGAATACCAATAGTAAAGGTTCTGCAGCTATAGTACTGCTATAGTACTGCTATACAGCAACAAATCAGCTATATATGCAGCATCCTGGGGTGCTGATTTAATGTGTATGGATCACTGATTAGCTGTAATTGTTTGATTTGTAAATGGCTTAAGAAAAATGGGTGTTTTTTTTTCATGTTTTATAATTTTGGAAAGATATAGATATGTGGTATTGTCTATATGAAATATTAAAAGTGAACACATCTTCAAGTAAGCGCTTGTAGGAAATCAGACACCAGATTCAATTACCACCCACCCTGCTTAAAAACAGACCATATGGCTCTTTAATTATCCAACCATGATTTATAAGGATAGATTTTTTTTTAGCTCACCTGAGCTGAAGGCTCAGTGGCTATTTCCTGACGGACATTTTGTCGTCGGCAGTCTGTCTTCGTCTGTAACTTTTCACGATTTTCGACTTCTCTCTCAAACACCGCTATGGGCGAAATTCAACCAAAGTTTTGTCAATAGAAGGGACCATCGTCCCATCAAAGGGAGATAATCACAAAATTGCAAATATAGGGTCGTGTCATTTAAAACATCTCTCAAAACCATGGGCCAGAAAGTGAAATTTATATGAAAGCTTCTGAATTAGTGGAAGATTTAAGTTCTGTTCAATCATGACCCCGGGGTATGATGAGCCACAATAGGGGATCAAAGTTAATGATGATTCATTAGGGGAAAAATCTTTTAAAAAATCTTCTGCAAAACCACTGGCGTAGAAAAGCTGAAAAGATTTATATGAAAGCTGTCCTGATGAAGTGGAGAGAGTCAAGTTTGTTCAAATCATGAACCCGGGGGTATCGATGGCTCAAATAGGGAATCAAAGTTTTACATATAACAAAATAAGATTCTCGCACATCCTTTAGAAATTGAATAATGGGCAGATCTCAAAACATTATCCCAAAAGAACTGCGTTTTTGCTCACTTTGTAACACCATTGTAGAAGATGAAAATTCTTTACTATATGACGCCTTATATATGCAAGATTGCGTTTAAAAAGTATTATTCTATAATTGTACCAAGTGATATATATTGAAGTGAAATCATTGTAAAGTATATATTGTTAATCCTGTAAATGACTCGAGTTTCTCTAGAAGGCTATCTGAATATTTATATGATGTTTTGATTGCGTTCTAAAAATAGTAGTGCAATAATATCAAATCTTTTACCATAACTCTACAACTGTTTGCCAATAGCTATATATATAACACTTAACTATAATTGGTAAACATGGTTTACTTCACTAATATGTAATCTTGTGCTTGTGTACTTACATTAACTGTTCAATAATATGAAAACTTTGGAACAGTGATTAACTTTTCATTTTATGTAACGGATGGTATGCCACATGTTTGGTCGAATCAATAAATAAATTGAATTAGTAATATGATTATATAGGGAAAATCTTCTTAAGAATCTTTCTCTAAAACAACATGAGCCAGAAATAGCTGGAATTTATTGAAGCTTCCTGAATATAGTGGAGATTCAAGTTTGTTTAAATAATGACCCGGGTATGATGGGCCCAATAGGGGATCAAGTTTTACATATAATGATTATATGGGGAAAATCTTCTTCCAAAGAACACTGGGCCAGAAAAGGCTATCCTGATATGAGTGAGATAAAAGTGTTGTTCAAATTCATTGACCCCCAGGTTAATGTGGGGCCACAATAAAGGATCATATTTACTGACAGCAATAATCTGGGGAAATTCTTTTAAAATCTTCTTCATCACCAGACGACGTGGATATTTACTGGAAAGCTTCCCGATATGGCAGTAGATTTAAGTTGTTTAGAAAACCCCCTTTCCGAGGTGTTGGTGGGCCACAATTAGGGGATTAAATTGCTACTACGCTTTCTTGAGTAAGCAGTGCTCAGTGTGGCGTGGGCCCATGGGCCTCTGGTTTTTTGTTTTGTGAACATAGAGAAAAATTTTGTGTGATGATCTAGGCAAGTATTATTAGTAGCGTGGAAATGCTAATTTGATATACTAAGTATCAGAACATTTCTTCTTTGTTAGGATTCTATATGTAATGAGGAGGGACTACGACGGCAGATGAGGCACGAAATCTCGGGATACCCTAGTCAAGATGTGAGTACCACCCCCACGGATTAGAGACCAATTACGTCCCATTATTCAGCATCAATGCTTCATACTGTACTTACTCTCCAAGTTAAATGCTGAAAATGTAAAACATAAGTTGTAATTGGTTGTATAAAATTTTGCGGAATTTTTCAAACAGGCTGATGATAGCATTTTTTTCCAAGGTACTTTCTACTAGAGTGATGTAACAAGTGTTCCGCATTATCCAATTCTAAGCTGAGCTGATTTCCAGATCCACAACAGTTTTTTAGATGCTTAGCTGTCTTTGTATCGACTGTCTTCACTTTACCATCTCCGTGATTATATGGATCTATCGTGATGATGATTTTTGTTGATAGTAGTGTCAGGATATTCTAAGCGTCTTGGGCACACTAGTGGCACACTCCTCTCGGCCAAGCTTATAAGTTTAGGACATGTCAGTTTACTGTTGTGTTTGGTAGAAAAAGCTTTGAAATAGAAGGATGTAATATGAGGAAAGAAACAAATATGAACAAATGGAATTATTATATAAGCAAGATTTTTAGTGGTCTATGGAGTGTTTTATCATTTTAGATTGAGAATTTTTTATTATCGTTATCTAAACTAGTGTTATCATTGCATAGTGTCGTAAAATTAATTACCTATTATATTAGCTTTGTATTAAATATCAATACATTTTAAAAGTCATTGTGTATGACTGATTAAAACTTGTCACTACATATTTTTTGTTGAGTACTCATATCGTATAATGGATTTCTTTTACTGTATAATTGATATAGGATCGTCCATGGTGAGGTGCTGATTTGAAAGATGTAATCAATGTAGTTGACCACGTTTGACAATTCCATTTTATATATAACATGATACATGTTGGTGTATCAATGTCTGGGAGGGGAGCGAGCTAATGACATGAGGTTCCTGTTTTTCGTCACATTTGATGAACTATTAGACTCTCGTGTGGATTGATGAAATGCTGCTTGTGATACTCTCCTACGATGGAGTGATAGAATGCGCTGTGTGATATACCCTCCCATACAGAAGTGGAAGTGAATGAAATGCTGCTTGTGAACCCTCCCTACAGATAGTAGAGGTGATGAAATGTGCATGTATACTCCCCCTAAGAAGTGGAGGTGATCGAAATTGCTGCTTGTGATACAAACAATCCTAACAGAAGTGGGGAGGACAAGATGATGACGTCGAGTGACGTGTGTGTGTAACAATTACATGAAAATAGATGGATTCAGTGTGTGTAGAATATGACCCAGTTACAAGGTAATCCTCTTCTGAATTGTTATCATCATTGAACTTAATTGTGTTGTGACAATTGTGTAACTGTTTTAAATGGAAAGGAAAAAACCTGCAAATGCATGTGCAACATGCAGAAAATAATCTGATTATTGACAAAATAAGATGCTTTGTGGCTCATGTATAGAATAGGAATTATTTGTAATGCATTCATGTTAACAGTAATAACAGTATGATTGGGGGGGGGGGGGGGGGGGGGGGGCTTATTGTTTTTGTCCTTCTGTCTATTATTGTCTGAAAATTAACCTTGGCTATATAACTTTTGAATGATAAGTACTAGGGCTTTGATATTTTCAAAGTATTTTCCTTAGACAAGACTTTCCATTGGTACCAAAACTTTGACCTTCTGACCTTGAACTTTGACCTACTTTTCAAAAACTTTAACATTGGCCGTACGTTTTGAATGCAAACAGGTAAGGTTTTTATATTCTTTTATTTATCCTTTGAAGTCCTTTCAAATGGTGACAAAGTTTTTGACTTCTGACTTGATCTTAAAATTTGACTACTTTTTGAAAAGTTTAACATGGCCATATTGAATGACAAGAGAAAAGTCTTTGATATTTCACATGTTATTCTTTATGACAAGCCCTTTCATCTGGTGATCAAAGTTTGACCTACTGGCCTTGGCCTTGAACTTTGACCTACTTGTTCAAAACACTCAACTTGTCCATAACTATTAAATGGAACTGATAGGCCTAAGGTTTCATATTTTAATAGTGTATTCCTTGCGACAAGCCTTTCAATCGGTACCAAATTTTTTGACCTCCTGACTTTGACTTGAACTTTGACTTACTTAACAATTGGCCAAAACTTTGAATGAAAGTTGATAGACCTTTCATATTACATGCTGTATGATAATCCTTATGACAAGCCCTTCCACTGGCATGTGGAATACTGGGGGCATAAGTGTTTCACAAACAATCTGTTTAACCCCCGCAACGAAGTGGGGGGGGGGGGGGTATACTGGAATCGGTTGTCGCTGTAGACGCAATGTTTCTGGGCTCTAAAGTGTTATCCTTTCCACCTAGAGTCAACATATCATACTATAGACATACTTTGGGACGAAGATGTTCCCTATGATGTTTGGGTCAAAAGGCGGTCAAGCCACACTGGACAATGAAGTAGCAAAATGGTTTCCGGGCTCTAAAGTGTTACTTTCACCTAGAGTCACCATATCATACATATGCTACTTATGGGAGAAGATGTCCCTATTGATTTTGGGTCAAAGGTCAAAGGTCAAGCACACTGGAAATGAAGTGAAAAATTGTCTCCGGTCTAAAGTGTTATCCTTTCCACTAGAGTCACCATATCATACATATGTACTACTCATGGGACGAAGATGTGTCCTATCGATTTTGAGGTCAACGGTCCAAGCACATCTGGACAATTGATAGCTAAATGGTTTCCAGGCTCTAAAGTGTTATCCTTCCACCTGAGTCACCATATATTACATATAGATCTATTTATGGGACGAAGATTTCCCTATTGATTTTGGGGTAAAAGTAATGGTCAAGCACACTGGACAATGAAGTAGCAAATTGGTTTCCGGGCACTAACGTGTTATCTTTTTCCACCTTAAATGTCACCATATCTTACATTGGATTACTTATGGGACGAAGATGTTCTCTCTTATTTGATTTTGGGGCAAAAGGTTCAAAGGTCAAGCCACTCGACATCGAAGTAGCATATATGATTACTGTGCTCTAGTGGATTATCTATGCGGTCTAGATGTTACCATACATAATCATATGGATACTCAGGACGAAGATTTTCCTTATTGCATGCTGGTCAAAAGGTCAACGGTCAAACGCACTGGCACATGGAAGTATCAAATGTGAATTTTTGGGCTGTAGAGCATTTATACTTCAACCTAAGAATCACCATGTCATAACAAATGCATGTCCATGATCGAGGATGCTTCCTTATGAATTTGGGTTCAAAGGAAAGGTCAAGCTCTCTGGAACATAAGGAGCAATATGATTTCTATTTCAAATTCTTGAAAGATAAAAATACCTTCGGGAGATTGGGAGTGGGGTGGTATATCTTTGAAGCTATTGCTCACAGTACCTCTTGTTCCAAATATTTCTATAAAATTTTGCATTGAATCATTTGAACATAATATACATTGTCAGTTTATATATTTCATCATGCACTTGTTATCTCGGATTAGAAATAACCAAAGGATAAAAATCTTGTGAATTTTACAAACCGGGAATGGCGAAATCACTTTTAATGCCAATATTTTGTAGTTCACCAGACATGTAGGTTTATAGAAGTAGAAGTTGAATATGATGTCTGGTGTTTTCATTGATTATCTTCCAGTATAAGATTATTTGATGTTTCCCTTAGATGGTTTAAACACTGGACTGTAATCATGTCTGGTTGACTATAATGATATCTTGGACATTATAATGATGTGTGTTTGATTGTCTGAAATGATTTCTGATTGGTTGTATTGATTTCTGATTGACTGTAATGATATCAAGTTGGCTGTAATCATATCTGGTTAATTTGTTATGGTGATGAGTGTAATGATGTCTGGTTGAGTGTAGATGTCTGTTGAGTGTACATGATGTCTGTTTGACTATGATGAGTGTCTGGTTGACTTATGAATGATGTTTGGTGACAATGATGAAGTGGCTGTGTATGAGCTGGTATGACTGAATGTCTGTGGTTTGCAATGATGAATGGTCCTTGTTGACTATGATGATGTCTGATCTGATTTTAATGGTGTCTAATTGTCTGTAATGATATGTGATTGGCTAGAATGATATCTAGTTGACTGTAATGATAACTACTGGTAGTTGTTTAGTGATAATTAGTTCACTATAATGATATTTGATTAGCTATAATGATCTCTGATTGACTATTAAAAGATATGTGGTTGTCTGCAGTGATGTTACTTGACTGTAATGATGTCTGATTGACTATACTGACATATGATTGTCTGAAATGATTTTTGGTGGACTAATGATATCTGGTTGATATCTGACAAGTGTTTGCTGTAAGTTTTATGACTCGTGAATAAAACAACATATCTTTCATATGTTTTTCATATTATATAAGAAAACATTTGAATACTTTTGACATTGTTATTGTGTAAACAAAATTTGCCGAGGTAAGAATGATTTTTTTTTTCTTTTTCTTGAAGACTTCTGTGTACTGGGTAAGGCCACTGCAATAAAATAAAGGTTCACCATAAAACTTGGTTACCCATTTCATTTATGGTTTATTTGATGACACTAGTTGACACTTCATCTCTTAGTATGAGAGAAAAGAAAACAGAATGAGAAATATATATACTACTGCACATTACTTCTTTAATATTGTTATAAAGTTGTTTTATTTTTTCTCTACTGGACTCTGATATTGTATCCACAGGTTGGGAGGAGTGTAGTTTCCATTTAAAGTCTTAAGCAAGCTACAACAGACTTAGAAAATGAGCCTAGTACTGCAGGGATAATTTTCTTTGACATGATATCACATTTTTGGGGTGCTGTGTTAAAAGCTCCTACTTCAGAATATATTGTTTTCATTAAACTAACTAGGATTGTATTAAATGATGCACAAAAAGATTTTTGTATTTAGATAGGAGTCTTCTGTTACAAATGCTTTATTTAATTTTCATTGTATCCCTACAAATAGAATCACCCATTGCATTCTGCCTTTTTTTATTCAGATTAAAACTTTATCTTTGATCCGCTCTGATACTGTAAAACGAGAATATTTAGCGCACTATTTATTTTAGCGCCTCTAGCGCAGATGTATGATTGTGCTAAATTAAGTTGTGCGCTAAAAGGTTTTCATTGACATTACATTATTGACCAGATGGTACCATTGCGCCAAAATAAGATTGCGCCAAAGCTTTTCATTGCTGATTGTGCTAAAATACGTTTGCACTAAATATTCTCATTTTACAGTATTCTGATATCACTCTACAAAAATTTAAAGACATCCTGTATAGGATCGCATCAGCATACACTAATTCAAATAAACCAATCAAATCGTGGCTGGCAAAATCATTGGCAGTAGGAATTAGTGAGAGTCAATCTGTATTTGTTCTGAATAATGACTTCTGAAGGAACTGTTTCTGCTGAATTCAGCATGTAAGAATAGGTTTGATTGGTTCTTGCAGAAGCATTTAATTGGATGACCTAATAGGTCACCAAAGTGCATGCTTCGGTGACCCTATACAAGATTCTGTCTTCAGAGCGGATCAAAGATATGGTGTTAATCAGATTGGCCTGGGGTAAAGTATATTTGTAGATGAAGATGCAAATTTTGTGTGAAGTCCGAGTGTTTATGTCCTTATTCTAAACAAGAGCATTGAACAATGTCAAGGCCACTTCAAGAAAATGATTCTTGTCCAAGCCTTGATATCTTTGTAACAGACACATTATACTTGTGCTTAATCTAAAGGTTGTATCTGATCAAATAGACTTGGTCCGACATCTAGGTTATTACCTGGTATAGGAATGAAAAGTTGTAGAGTTTAGTCCACAACTATGTAAATGAGTGCATGAATTGTGATGTTTTAAACCAGCATATACTTCATGAAAAATGTCAGGGCCTCATTAAAGGTAGGCTGGCATGAATCATTTCAGTTCATTCAAAAATGACATTTTTATACATTCGACTTCACATTTCTGTTAGAACTACCAGTAGTTAAATAAATGTATTCTACGACAAGATTCAAACACACACTGACCACATCAGCATCGCATTCACGAGGAAATGGCTCAGAACAACTGGTATTAAGAAATCAAAAGCAAAAGCTATATTAATATGGTACTCAAATCTGTCGTACATGTATTTCTAATAATTTTATCAATATGTTTGTCCTGGCTCCACTATGACAGGTGTACTGATGAATGTCCTTTTCTTTCACAACAGTGCATGCACCTGTATAGTTGACCTTGAAGGACTCAGTATGAGGCATTTATGGAGGCCAGGAATCCGGGCCTTGCTTCGAATCATTGAAGTGGTGGAGGCTAATTACCCAGAGACAATGGGAAGACTGTTGATAGTTAGGGCTCCGAGAGTGTTCCCTGTTTTATGGACCCTAGTTAGCCCCTTTATTGATGAAAATACTCGCCAGAAATTCATGTTTTATGGAGGAAATGATTACCAAGAGCATGGAGGATTACGAGATTTTATTGATGAAAAATATATCCCTGACTTTCTAGGAGGCCATTGTTATGTGATTATACTTTTTTTTAACAAAAAAGATACTTCTGAATTGAAATTTATATTGGTAACAATTATATAATTGTTTCAAACAAATGCCTCGGCAGTATATGTCAACAAGATTTATAGTAATGATTTAAAAATATATATGAAATTTATAAGCTTGTTTTTCAGTGCGATGTTCCTGATGGTGGGTTGGTTCCTAAGTCCTTGTATAAGGAGGAGTTTCAGGACAAGTCTCCCGAAGGCCCGCCCTCAGCATTGACAGTTGTTACAATACTAGTCTGTAGTGAAGGATTACCCTCACGAGTAAAAAAAAACCTCTAAGCATTGACAGTTGTTACAATACTAGTCTGTAGTGAAGGATTACCTCACAAGGTAAAAAAAAAAAACTCTAAGCATTGACAGTTGTTACAATACTAGTCATGTAGTGAGGATTACCCTCACAAGGTAAAAAAAAAACTCTAAGCATTGACAGTTGTTACAATACTAGTCTGTAGTGAAAGTTACCTCACAAGGTAAAAAAACAAAAACAAAAAAAAACCTCGGCATTATATCAGCAATGTACAAGAATTTTGAAGTAAATACATGTTACTCTTCAGAAAAATGATAATATTCATGCTATACAAGCTTCTCTTACTTCATTAAATAGGTGTCTCTATATCATAATGTATGTTTCATAGGTGCTGATTCAAGTTCCTCAGAAGGGATCGGTGATAACCTGGGATTTTGACATTCTAAAAGGTGATGTCACCTTCACTGTTTTACGGTGTAAGCGATCAATTTCGGCAGATCCAGTCCATCAGCATCATGTCAGCACGGCCACTGGAGGTATAGGTTCTGTACAGTACATTGACAAAAACATGCAGGTGGGCCCTGACCTCAGTATTGTGGAGCGGCCTCTTATATGTAGAGATGGCGATAGTGTACAGGTCAGTATCCGCTCCCCTAGGTCTCCTCAACTCTTCACTTAGGGCTCTCCTCTGTAAGCAAAGAAGTATGCCTTGAAAATACTCTCAAGTGTTACTTACAATGCTTCCTGGCTGTTAAGAACATATGATTATGACACATCATTCCATTTTCTGTATTTCTGGTGAATCTAAACCTCTCTTTATGGAGGTTAGTTATACAGGTTTTGTCAGCCCTATGTTTATAAGATATAATCTTCCCTTTCAGGGATCGCATGTCGTCAGTCAATCCTATGTTTATAAGATGAATCTTCCTTTCAGGGATCGCATGTCGTCAGTGACCCTATGTTTATAAGATTAATCTTCCTTTCAGGGATCGCATGTCGTCAGTGAATCGGGGAGTTATATCCTACAGTGGAAGTACTTTGACTCAGCAAAGACCTCCTTTGACTTCACCTTGGCACCTCATAAATCTAAAGTCATGTACCATGCTGAGCTTCTCCGATCGGAGGCTTTCAGGTTTTGTGTCCTTTTTATTTCTAATTATTAAATGCTACTGTACCTGTAAATTTGGTGACATTGTTCCTAATGATACAAGGTGAACTGTGAGAAATATAAGTACCTTTTGATCGCAGACTGCTTTAACATTAATACTGAGATATAGAGTCAATGCAACCTCACATAATCACATGGTTAACTTTAACAGAGAAGATAACACCAAGATGAACTGTGTTAAAATTAACCACCTTTTGAACCCTGATCATTGGAACATGTTACAGCTGATAATGAAAACGTACATTAGAAAATAATACTAGTAATTGGCCTAGCACTGATGAGCTCTTATCTTAATAGGGGCTCCATGAGCAGCTTACAATCCTATCACAGTGGTTCGCTCAGCAGCCGGGCATCACAGAGCAGTTTGACTGGTTCCTTTAATGGTTCAGGGCCCACATCCAATCCTAACAGGTAATGCAACAAGAAGGCCATCGCGGAATCTCTTGTTCTTCTGATTTGTATGTGGTTTTAATTTTTAGCGAAGATAATAACACCTTCACCAAGGCACCATCAAAATTTCCTAAACATAATATTTAGCTAAAATGGATGCAAGTGCAGTATATATAGACATAATGTTGAGCACATGACAAAAATTTAAAAGATCATGTGTCCTATTATTACAAGATGCCTTTATTTTTTTCCAGGTTGGCAGATTCATCGAGATTATTACGACCTTGAAATTCTCCCGCAAGCCATATCCGACTGTTTTATCAAAGAATTGTTACCTTTATATATTTGTTAAGTTTATCCATATTTATTTACATATAACATGGACATTTTACACATCGTTCCTAGTTGAGTATATATGTATTCATGAGTGCATTTTTTAGAAAGATTGAGTGCTAACATTGTCTGTGAATTGAGCTTGATTATTTCAAGGTTATTTTGAGATTGTATTGAGACACAGATCTTTTTATTTTTACAGTTTTATGATTTTCTAAAATACATTTTTGATTGATTAGTTGAATTACCGTGACACTTGTGGGGGAGGAGGTCATTTCTTTCTAAATATTTTTAAGCTTGAAACTTCATTAGACGTATTCACTGTGTGTTCATGTGAGTGCCATATTTAGAATGGTAACAAGATCTCAGAAATGTCGCTTCACTTGAATTGTTTCTCCACTTAGAGTGAAAAGGAAATATCATTAATTCTCTCTAAATGTGAAATTGTCGGTGCAATGTCTAGAAGAACTGGTGTAATTAGTGTTGATATATTTTGCTATTATTTGGTAGGATATCGTAGGAAGAATATTAGAGAATCAGATCATTGTAGATTAGTGCTTTGATATCAATACTGAAGATTTATCAGGATGGAAATACACACAGGATCAAATGAACAGCCAGATAGGATTACTAACACTACTATGAATAACACATCAGCAAATTTTGCAGTAGGAAAGACATTACAAGAGCATAGATATAAGCATCAGTAGATAAGTAGTACTATTTATCAGTTAACTTATAGACTAGGAATCTTGAGTTTTAAACTTGCAAGGATTTTATTATACATTATTTTGCAATATTCGCTAGCTAAATAATGTTTTGAATTTTCAAAGCCATAGGATTATTTATATCACATATCATCCAAGATGTATTATACACCGTTTTGTCTTCAGAAAATTTATTTGTGCACTGTATTTGAAATTCTAATGCAATTGTTTGTAACAGTATTTTGATTGGATAATGCACTGAGATTTGAGATGGTTAAATTGAGCGTTAACGAGATGGAAGCTTTCGATTGTGACTTAATGCGGGTGACGCAAAAACATAACGTCAAGCACAAACATTTCATAAAAATAGCAAAACAAATGTAACATAAAGCAAATTGCATTAGAATGGGAATAATACCTTCTCATTTGTGATTTGCGACCGTTATATGCTGATTAACGGTTGCAAACATCCGTTTTACCGGCTCCGCTTACGCGTCGCCGGTAAAACTCAGTTTGCAGCATTAACGGTCGCAAAGGTAGTTATTCCCTAAATTACTGGCAATTGAACTATTGCTTTGTATTGTAATATCATATGGTTGTTCACGAAGGCTTTTTTTTTTACAACCAGAAAAAGTGTACTAATATCAACAACCATTATAACTCCATCTTGTAATATGAAGTACATGTACAACTTTTGGTAGGTCATTGTGATGATTGATGTGTATAGTGTCACGGTCAAGAAATGTTTAGCTTTTAGTACCAAAAAAAAAAAAATAACATATCATGGACTAGTACCAAAGTACACCTGTACCAATGAATTCTTCCTGATTTCCATGTCAAGACTCCCAAAGAATTGTCTTGTCATTATTTCACATCAATTTGTAAAACTAGTCATTATGAATCGACCAATTTTTTCTCCTTGTTGCATTTTTGTTATCCAAGTTGAAAAACTCAGCTCTTAGGATAGATGAGGATTTGTTGAGCATCAACATTTAATATTTATAGAACTTTGTAATCTCTAATATCATTTCAAAGTAATTGTCTCCATGACATGGGAATTATTATTATTGCGTTTCAGCCTCAGGCCCCAAGGGGATGTCCATTGTGTTTAAGGAATGGATAGGTATTAATAATAAATATATTAACTTATTTATAATAATGAGTAAATAAACCAGTAGAATGATATTGCAGGTGATTGTAAGAGAATTCATTTGAAAATATATGATTAAAATGGTTAAGTTACTAGTGAAGAAAGTTAACTTCATATAGCTTTGATACTACAGGGAATCATTGTTATGATGGTTTGGGAAGAATTCCCCAAGGGAGTTGCATGCAGTGAGCTAGAACCTCCTGTTACTATTATCTGATACAAGTACCTCCAAAACATAATGCTTGGGATTAACATTTGTCTTGGCAAAAAAGAAATGTTTGCATTGGGCATCAAGTATCACAGAAAATTTATTTTATAGCCATTCATTAAGAAATTATAAAGTTCTTGTTTTCAGTTAGTACAATATTCAGATGGGAAAGATTGGTCTTCCAGCTACATGTAAACAATAGATATTGTGGTGTGCCTCAAGATGAATGATATTTTCACCATTTTGTATTGTATGATACACAAAATATGTATTGAAAATACATAAATACATTTTAAACACTATTTCTGCACAAATAAAATTAAACCTCTCTCATGACTTTCCAATGATCCCAAGGTCAAGCCACGTGATACATGTATTCTTGCAATATCTTAATACTATTTGATATACCATAGAGTAACTTGCAGAGTAAATATCAAAAAAGAGCTGGTCCTGATGCATCATATTAGTCAAAAGGTTTAGGCCTGGCTCCATATCAGCATTGATTTATTGAATCCTTTAATGGCTTTCAATGATTACCAAAAGAAAACAAGAAATTACTGTGTTGTTTATGCAGATCACATATTATACCTCTGATTTTTATGAGAAGGTTGATGTATGAAAATTGTTTAGTTTTTTTAAGAACTCTCCAACAGATGAGGAATTGAGAATGTTTAACACAGATACATTGAGAAAGGGAAATTTGATGGCAGCATTCATGAGGTGTATTCTTTACCAATAAGGTTTTTATTTTTGAATTTGGTAGACAATCATTTTAAAGCTATTTTCACTAATTACAATAATGCAATTCATGGAGTAAATTTCATCGAGCATCATTCTAGATGGTGTACATGAAAATGAAATCTTTTACAACTTTGTTGAGCTGCTGAACACTGATCTACATACAAGTGCCATTGATCATTTCCAAAAATGCATCATCTGCTTTTTATTAGACACGCGAATAAATATTACCAAATACTACCTCTTTCACTGGACATGACTACTGGGTGAATATGCAAAGAAGAAAAAAAGTATTGCCACTTGTGATTTTATGTTGAAGATTCATGAAATGATATTTCATGAACATGACAGTGAATGTTCTAGTGCTTGTTTCTTGACATGTATGTAATCTGTTAAGAAACTCCCATTACCAGATTCGGTCGTGACTTTTAAGTGAATTTTCCTTCTCTCATTTCTATTTTTATTATCCAATATTAGATGTCTTTTTTTTATAATTTTGTTTTTATATCGGACACAAAAGATGAATGTGAGGATGATACAAGTATAGCAATACTTTTGTGGAAGTGTATTTTTAAGCAATTTGAGAATCGCTTAATAATCTAAAAAGTATAACATGTCCCAAATATTCAGAATTGTACATATCGAATGACTTTGAATCTCTTAACTTTTATTGTAATATCCCTTTTTGAAGCTTTAGAATGATACCCTGACTGTGTTTTCTTAGAGGCATTATACTAATATCAAATCGAGACCAAAAATTTCACAAATATTTTGTGATGTAACAAGAATACCCCTAAACTGACTTTCAGCTGATAAAGAATCAGGCCAGTGTTGTTTTGTTCGTGATTCCTGTGATAGTTTCTGGAGTTTTTTAGTCTTAAGGATGATGATAAAATTCCCATCTTCGCTAGCCAAGGGTTTACGATCCGCTTCACTTCTCTACATGTAGAGAAGTGGAGCAGATCGCAAACCCTTGGCTAGCGAAGATGTAGAATTCCCTGAGGAAGAGATATCTAGGTATTGAATAAACTGTTACATGATGTGTGATTGTGACCGTTGTGTTGTGTATGTTATGATAACTTTGTTGAAATCTCACCAGACAGCAATATAGGGATCACCCCAATGTCGTTTAATGAATAAAAAAATGAAAATTGATTGTTTTGTGACTGTGTCGAGGAGGCACCAGAAAACAAACTTACCAGACACATTCCCAGTGCAGGTCTTGTGGACGTTTGCATTTCAGGGAGAGTACGAGGAGAATTACTTTGCCATTTTACGGGTATTTGATATCCGTCAGAGGATTTGAAACAGAAAAATTGTGCTTGGGATGAAACGTGGAGCTTTAATCCTCGGTGATGGAACATCTGTTTCCTTTAACCAGTCGCTCCAATATTTCTTTCAGCCATAAGGTGACTCGCTACACCTCAAAAAAGTTTCTCAAAACAGCACGAAATGAGTTGATTATGAAAGATATGTGTATACATGTCAAAAAACGTGGAAAATATGCAATTTGTAAACAAAAAACATTATTTTCCAAAAAAATATCAGTACATGTAAACAAGTCTCTGGAGGATTTGAACTTTTTATTTGCGGTTTAACAGCTTGACGCTTTGACCACTCAGCTTTGGTGATTTACAACCAGAGGATTGATATATACAGAAACTGTTTTAAAACTTTAAAACAAAATAAATTGATATAAATATATTAAATTAATTGCTGATATTTTACTCTTGAGTATAAATAAAGCACAAGGCGAGTGTTCGCATGGTCCAGTGGTTAAATACTCCTAGTTGTGCGTAAAAGAGTACAGCATAATTTCACTTACTGACTCATATACATAGTGACACATGGTTGAGAATAAAATTCAAAGTTATCCACTCGAGGGATTCTCTCACTTTTGTATTTTACACAGACAAGAGGGCCATGGGTCACATCGCTCACCTGAGTGGCATTGGCCCTGATACAGCCGGGGGGAGGGGGGGGGGGGTGATCTGACCACATTTGGTTCTACTCTTTATAAGGGAGCTTTTAGGTAAATATTGTATATTTCTTCTGGTTTTTGGGGTTTTTTTTGAAAGATTATCCCTACACATAGAAATGGGGGTCATGGTTTTGAACAAACTTCAATCTCCATTATATCAGGAATTAGTTTTCATATAAATTTCAACTTTTCTGGCCCAATGGTTCTTAAGAAGATTTTGAAAATTTTCCCTGTACATTCGAATGTAAAACTTTGATCCCCTATTGTGGCCCCACCATACCCCCGGGGGTCATGATTTGAACAAACTTCAGATTTTGAATGACACCACTCTGTTTTTGCATTTTCGTAATTATCTTCCCTTTGAAGTGAGTCAGGTCCTCCATTTGAACAAACTTGACTCCCCTTTACCCAAGGATGATTTGTACCAAGTTTGGTTGAATTTGGCCCAGTGGTTCTGGAGGATAAAATGAAAAGTTTACGACAACAGATGTGTGTGTTCAGAACCTTGTGAACAAAGTGAAGCAGGACAATATCAGCTTCTCCATCGTCAGCTTCCCATATTTATGTAGCAATATTCTATCATCACCTCAATATGGTGTGTATGTCTCTCAACATATTCGATACGCAAGTATGATCAGTTTTTTAAATCGAGGCAGGCTACTTATAAACAGTTGTTGGTGCAGGATTTCAACAGTCACGTTTAAAGACAACATTTCGCAAATTCTATAGTCGTTATAACGATTTAGTTTGCCAGTATGCCCTGTCATTGGGTGAAATGCTGTCTGATTTGTTTCATAGCAATTGTTAAACCGTTTTTCATACACTGATTTGACTACGGATTACTCCATTTACCTGATCAAGACAATAGGCTCACGGCGGGTGTGACCGGTCAACGGGGGATGCTTACTACTCATAGACACATGATCCCTCCTTTGGTGTGTCCAGGGGTCCGTGTTTGCCCAACTCTTGTTCTGTATTCTATTTGAGACTTACGAGATTGATCACTGATCGTTAGCTTTGCCTTTACATTGAGATGGTGACACCATGTCTAGACCTAAACCGCCATTTGTTAGTGTCTCTCCACAGCATGTTAAAGATAACCGGAAATCATTTCCCAGGGAGACAAACCATCCACTTCCATTAGGAGGGAATTGTCACATTAGATCTACGACATCTCATCTGGCGAACCGTGGACTATCATCCTACAGATGACCGTTACAGATACTGCTCGCCGAGATCTACTGTGTACAATCAATGTTAACAATCTACTATATTTCGTACGAGATTCCGTTCACCCATCGTTCCAGGCCGTAACCAGGTGCACAAGACTAAGGCATGGGGTCTTGGGGGCCCATGTAGCCCCCCAGGTAGTCTAGGGTTAGCCCTGGTAGGAGGTTCAGGGGTGAAGTCCCCGGAAGCTGATGGATTTTAAGCATTTAGAGGCCCCTAGAGGGTCCAGGACGGCCTTGTTAGGGAGTACAGGGGGCGAAGCCCCCAGAAGCTGAAAGTTTTTGGCATTTTCATTGGGTCCGGAGGCCTCCAGCGGGTCCAGGATAGACCTTGGTAGAGGGTCCAGGGGGAGTAAATTCCAAAGTATACAAATCTAATGATTTAACTGATATAAAGAAAAGCTTATGGATTTAAATTGTGAAGATATTGAAATCATGAATTGCCTTGGGTAGCCTTTCTTCATGAATAATTTACCTATTTCAATTCTTTATCTTGTCGAATTTGAGCCAAGTACGACTCCTTCACCCCTGGTGAAAAAAATGTCTTTTTTTGCAATGTTGTCATTATGTCTCACTTTATGTAAGCTCTATCTTTTGGTTTTCTTTCTAATGTATGGGACGAATGTGACCGCCGTTCTGGCCTGCATGCCTCCTTGTCAAATTGATACAATCTCATCACTATCTAGGCTATCATGTGTACTGTTTCTGGTAAGAATTACATCCTTCTAGATAATCGACAAAATTGTTTCAAGTTTGTCAGAATCTGTCAAAGTACACTAAGCAACAAATACTTTTGAACGTGAGATGAATTGTTGTCCAGGTGGATGTTCCATCAAAAAAATAGGTCTATTGGCTAAAGGTCGTCGGACACTTTGGGGTTTCGAAGAAATAAACGCAAGGGCCGTAACCTGGGGGGGGGGGGGGGGGGTGCACTGGCGTGCATGTGCACCCCCCATTTTCAAAATGAAATGCCAAAACCTCTCAGCTTCCGGGGGCTCGCTCCCCAATCTGATTGAAAATACAGATCTTTGATCCGCTCCGATACTTTGTTAGCGACAACGAATTCGGAGCGGATCAAGATCTAAATTGTTATTTTAAAATCAGATTGTATCG
>CAJDSM010020234.1:1879-12748 GCA_903981925.1 Ostrea lurida
GGTTATTCCAATGTGATGTGGTGTGCCAATTGAATACTTTAGAAAGAGGTATACATACCCATGGAAATGAAAGATGCATTTCAGTTCAGGTTAGTATTTGCAAATCTTCAAAATTTCTGCAAGTAGTGGTAGTTTAAGGGAAAGACAAAATCCGTAGAAAATGGTCCATAGGTTGTTTATTCAAATGGGAATGATACCGTGTCTATACAGATTTTTGAGTCATCAATTCATTTCCTTGTCTTTATTCATTTCAATTGTAAATAGACATTGTTTTATTTTCTCCACTTCTAGTTACAATATATGTGCAACACTATACAACAACATTTGATTGATATATTTGTAGGTAAACCAGATGGGCCCAAATGGTGAGTATTTGTTTAGTTTTTAACCAAGGCACTACAAGCTACTTACAAACAAGTTCTTGCAGGGGTGTCAACCGTCACGTTTAAAGGCAGCATTTCGCAAATTCTGTGTTTGTTATAATGATCTAGTTTGCCAGTATGGCCTTCTATTGGGTAAAATGCTATTTGACGTGTTTCATAGCTATTGTTAAGTTTTTCTTTATGCACTGATTTTGACTGGGTTTTTCCATTTACCTGATCAAGACAATGGGCTCACGGCGGGTGTGACTGGATTTTTCCATTCACCTGATCAAGACAATGGGCCCACGGCGGTTGTGACCGGTTGGCAAGGATTGCTTACTCCTCCTAGGCACTTGATCCCACCACTGGTGTATCCAGGGGTCCGTGTTTGTCCAGCTCTTGTTTTGTATTCTGTTTGGGACTTTCGAGATTGATCACTGTTCGTTATCTTTGTTATTTCTGTTTATATAGTTATAGAGGATTGTTGTAAATTTATATTTCAAAACTCTTCAATTTCTAATTTCACTGATGCAATAGAATTATATGTAAATAATGAGTAGTAAACATGTTCTCTTCATTTACATCATGCAGTAATATAAAGTTTCCTAGTCAACTGTTATTTAGTCTCTGCATACAAAGAGGCACAAACTGAAAACATAAACATGAGACTTCGTATATATATACATGTATATGTATATTAGGGATGTCAACGGGTACTCGAAAATCGCTCGGCCGTATCGATCATTACATGTAAATATTTTTTTTCATAGTCAAGCACTCATTAAAAATAGCTTTTTTTTTCAGTAAAGTTATAAATTCCAAATACTTCAGTGTTTTGGGGAGTAACATCATGTAAAGAAAAAATGAAAATATTTTAATTCGTTTATGTTCAAATAAATCATTTGAGTTTCAATAAATCTGCCTCCGAAAACCACTGTTTGGGATCGCATGAGGGAGAAGAACCAGCGCATTATTCGTCAGAATCACCATTGAATTTTCAATTAAAGTTTGCGAACTCTCCTCACAGCTTTTACTTGATATTTTTTGAGACTATATACAATCTAGTAGTTATAAAAATACTGAAGATATATTTCCTACCACAATTACCACGCACTGCTGTCTCTATCATTTATATTTTAAAGCAACTCGGTCATTACTATTCTTGAATCGATTTTTGATTGGTATGTAACAAAATCAAAGACGGGATTCACTCTATGATGTGTTTTATCTGCTTTGTTAATTCCTCCATGTTTGTGAACACAGACAACTAGCATTAAAAAAAGAAATGCATTATTTATGTGGAGCATTCTTTCATTATTATATGCGGCAATTTACTTTGTTCTTCAGAGAAGATTGAGAAAGCTATACTTTTTCACATACATGTATAAAACTTGTAGTTGCAGCTAAGAAGACAGTCAGAGTAGTGAGCGATACTAACTACCACACCTATGGCCCCGAAAATGCAACTGATACCGTAACAATCTGCACAAAGACTCGTCAGAATCTCCACACCAAATTTACAAAGAACCCGTGGATGGAAATAGTCCTTGGCCACCTTGTAGACGTGTCTATGGTGGTTATTTACAACAGACAGACAAAGGGTGCGTTCAGGGTACTGCCATTGGTTACCATCGTAAGAATCTTTTACCATTGCCATAGTATGACAATGGTACCAATTTTTGCCAATAAACTTTTCTGTTGGTAAACTTTTCTGCAGGCAACCTAGAGCTCTGTTAGCGTTGGTAACTTTATTTATGACGTAATCCAAAATGGTGGGCATCGTATCCACACCGAGAGTTTTTGTGTCACATCAATCCGTTTACTTCAATTGAAGACAATTTTAGATATAATTTATACATCTCACTGGACAGATGAAAATGAGTTTTAAAACATCAAGTGTAAATTAATGAAATTTGATCACTCATTCTAGCCATTTCTTCCGAGTACAAGTGAGTTTTGCAAGAGAAATTAAACATTTCTTCGCTATCCAAAACCTCGCTTCACTCCCCCCAAAAAAACATGGCTAGCGAAGATGTTGATAAAATAATATGTAATAAGTAATGAACGTTAATTAAAACAAATTTCTAAATGCAATTTCTGGCTGCAATATTGTGGCACTTTTAAATAAGAATGTATCATTTTGACATTTTGTGCTAACTTATCAAATTGGTATACCAATGGTACTATTATTGAATTTAATACCATTTGTAAGCAATTTAGTTCAGAGTACATAGGGAACCAATGGTACCAATGTCTGGTAATTTACTTTCTAAAAAATTATGTATGAAATAGTGAGTACATTTTAACGCAGATTGCATTAATTATCATTTGCATGCTTGTTGATAAAATGAGATACCAATCTTATTATGTGAAGTTTTACCGGTGTGTATTTCAAAAGCAATAGAGGCATCCTCAAAGTATTGTTCAAATGAAATATTTTTTTTTATTTACAGGAGGTCGATTCCACAACGCCCTGATTGAGGTTGCAGAAAATGATGTTTGGAGGCCTTGTGGATTTTACAAGGGACCGGGGGTTGACTATCAGATAATATTTGTCATCTGTGATGAGACAGTACGAGGGGACATCTTAAAGATATCATTGAAATCTGAACCAGGAGAACGCGATGTTCTCAATTTATGTGAAGTTGAGGTCTTTGAGCGGGTATAGACAAATACATACCAAGCAATATAGGCTTAATATCACTTAGCATTAATAAAAGTGAGAATTGAAGTACTATTACATGCAATTTGCAAAAACAATTATGTCTTAAGGTAGTTCTACCCTATGTGACTTATCGATATTAATGATTTTAAGGAAGTTATCTTCTGAGCTTTTGAACACAACTGCACAGGATATCATAAATAAATGTCTACTTGTTGAAGTTGTTCAATAGTAGTTCAACCAATGGTGCAAAAATATTCCAAATCTACACATCGATTAAGTAATCCTATCCAGTGGAATTTTTTTGTGTCAATTTAAATTTTGAAAGGGTTTGACAGGGATTATATTTTGTGGCGGAGGGTTTGATTAAGTCAAAATTTTCATAATTTTACAGTTCTGATTTCATTCAAAATACCTTCTAATTTTTTACCCATATAACTATATTTCAGTTCAAAATTTATGATACAAGTAGCTGAGACTTGGAACTAATTCAAATATTGTAATTGATTAGTTTAGTTGATGTATTTTTTCACACAAAACACCGATTCTTTAAAAAAAGTCTAAGTCAATTTACTTAAAATTCTGTGTAAACATTCAATATTTTGGCCATTGATTTAAAACGTTTATCCTAACCCCTACTTTTTCAATAAATTTTAAGAAAAGATTTTGAAAATTACGTGAAATTTAAGAAATTGACATTACCCCTTGGTGTGTGTTGCCCTACACTCGACTTTGTATAAACTTGATTACGTTTAACACTTTGTTTACTTCGCCACTTTATCCTAATATGCTTTTTAAACTTTGAAAATCGATATGATGGTTTTTTCTCGTATCTCGAGTGCAAAGAAGGTCGCTATTTATTTCCATTACAAGTATTAAACCTTTTTATATCAGTATTGTAAGAAGACACGATTATGTATCTATTCTGTGTAATATTTATGTTTTGTTGTCAGCAACAGAGAAATCAAGTTTAAATGAATAAATCTTCAGTAAATTTTTTGTGCAAAAATGTGATGTTTTAAACACTAAAACTCAAAATAAAGGCAAAGATAACGAACAAGTGATCAAGCTCGTAAGTCCAAAATAGAATATAAAACAGGAGTTGGGCAAACACGGACCCCTGGATACACCAGAGGCGGGATCAAGTGCCCAGGAGGAGTAAGTATCCCCTGTCGACCGAATTAGTTATTTTTTTCAAAGTTGAAGAGGCACAACTCTATCAATAATCAACGAACCGACACGAAAGTTAAGCTCGATCTGTAACTCATAAGTATAAACATGCATACAAAAAATTGGTCAGTATCTCCAAGTGTTTAGAGAAAACGTTTGGGGAATTGGCCATATGACAGTATCGTTTCAAAGTCCAAGAGGTACAACTCCATCAAAAATCATCGAACCGGAACAAAACTCAAACTCGGTCTGTAACCCATTTTACACCTGCACTGCTGCATACAAAATCCAGTTCAATATCTCAAAGCATTTGGAAAAAAGATCGGAAAACGAGACATAACAATAATGTTGGAAAATTAAAGGGGCACAACTTCATCAAAAATCAACGAACGTCAATGAAACACAAACTCGATCTGTAAGTCATTAATATATAAAAAGGAAATATTCTTATCTAGTGACTTAGTAAATTATTTTATGGTTAAACTCCACTCAGATCTACACACAAGTACTCTGAAGTTGATATTAAAGCAATGCTGGAGTTCCTCATTGACAATATCTTGTAGGTTTCGGCAATCAGGTCTTCCAACAGTCTGTTGATTCCAATGGGCACTAATTGTGCTCCTCTATTAGCTGACCTATTTTTATATTCTTATGAGCAGAATTCATTTCACAAGCTTCTACATGAAAGAAGAAATCTCTAGCGGTGGCTTTAATCAACTTTCGATATATTGACGAGTTTTATCTATCAATAGCAATGATTCCTCATATGTCGTTCAATATATCCCAACGAACTAGAAATAAGGGACACCACAGAGTCTTCCTGTCTGCTTCGTACTTGGATATTTATTGAACATTGACATTAACGCAAACTAACTACTCAACTTTATGACAAAGGGACGATTTCAGCTTCTCCACCGTCAACTTCCCATATTTGTGTAGCATATTCCATCATCACCTGCATATTGGTGTGTGATGTCTCTCAACTTATTCGATACCAAGCGAGTTGTTCTGGCGTAAATCGTTTTGAATCGAGGCAAGCTACTTGCAGCCAGTTTGGTTGCAGGGTTCAACAGTTCACGTTTAAAGGCAGCATTCGTAAATTCTATGGTCGTTTATAACAATTTAGTTTACCAATTGACCTATCATGAATCAATTGCTGTCTGATGTGTTCATAACCATTGTTAAGCCGTTTTTCACACACCGATTGACTACGGACTGTTCCGTTACCTGATCAAGACTTTGGGCTTACGGCGGGTGTGACCGGTCAAGAGGATGCCTTACTTTCTCCGGGGCACCTGACTCCACCTCTGGTGTGTCCAGTGGTCCGTGATTGCCCAACTCTTGTTTTTGTTTATATTTAGGGACTACGAGATTGTGAACTGTTCGTTATCTTGCCTTTACATACACCTGCATATAAAAAACCCAGTTCCACTTCTCAAAGCGTTTAAAAAAAAAGTCCGGAAAACTGATATGTAACAGTGATTTGTGAAGTTAAGTAGGCACAACTTCATCAAAAGTCAATGAACCGAACAAACTCAAACTCGATTTGTAACTTTAAATATACACTGATTATAAAAAAGTTAACCTAGAGCTCTGTAGCATTGGTAACTTTATTTATGACGTAATCCAAATGGCTGCGATCGTGTCCACACCGAGAGTTTTTTGTGTCACAGCAATCCGTTTACTTCAATTGAAGACAAATTTAGATATATTTGTTTTTAAACAAATCCACTGGACAGATGGAAATGGTTATAAACATCAAGCGTAAATGAAAGTGGTAGAGTCAAAAGTCATCACGTTTATTCATATAATGTAGTTGTCAGTCTGCCATTAGAGTCAATATTGAGTAAAATATCCAAATATGAAGCAGATGTCAGATTACTGTAAAGGGCTTTAATTTCGCGGGCTAAAATTTCACGATTTTTTATCTTTTAGCATTTCGCGTGGTTAAATTCCGATAATGATATTCTAAGCATAGATCTTTACACCTAATACTACAATCGATACCACATGTGAGCGCGATGGATTTTATTTTGTGTGATAGTTATATGATCGCGATATAGCGAAATAAAACCCACGCCACCAATTTTCCCCCTTTAACAGTAATGTGGTGTCCTCTATTTCGAGTTCGTCAGGATATTACATGGACATAATGTGAACATTATGATAGTTAATTGATATAACATCGTCTTATGATTTGATACGCAAGGCATATCATGCGTATGAGGACTTTTTAAAGCAAAGGTCACTATAACCAAAAAGCTGATGTTGCAGGGTTTCATCGTTTTAAGTCATCATTTCGCAATCTTACGGTCGCTATAATGACCTTGTGTTTGCGATTACAAATTATCCTAAGTCATATATTGACTGATTTGTTTCATACCCTTTGTTAAACTAATTTTCGTACTAGATATGATGACGGGTAACCCCGTTTACTTTGTTTCAACAACGGGCTCATGGCGGGTGTGACCGGTTAGCAGAGGATGCTTACTCCTCCATGGCACCTGATCCTGCCTTCGCTTTTGTCGGAGGTCCGTGTTGCCCTACACTCGATTTTGTGTATGTTTTTGGGACTATGATTACGTTTAACACATTGTTTACTTCGCCATTTTATGCGTAAGGTTGAGCGACACGGCAAGTTTTTTATTTTTATCCCGTAACAGTTTTTGAACACATTCTGCTTCGTATGAATATAAAAATAAGTCTGCCAATAAGGGGGCACAATTAGTGCCCATAGGAATACCAACAAATTGATGGAAGATGCGATAAAAACTGTATCAAAATGATATTCCTACTTATCGTTAATACCGAAATATTCAATATATCGGCTTTAGTACTCGTTTGTAAATTCAGGGTCTGGAAAATCCCTGTTCTTTCCCCTTATTCCAAGCAAAATATGCAGGATTATGCCTGTGTATCGGGTGAAATTTTTGTATCGCGATATATTGCAATATTTTCGAATGTACTGCGATATGTATTGCAGTATTCTCAAATAAAAATATCGAGGATCTTTTTCTCTTATTTCATCGACTTTTAGATTGATTTCTATGCAGAATAAACAAAACTTGGTTGCTTAACTCTATTGCTCTACTGGAAGTAGAAAAATATCTTGGATGTTTAGAACAATCACAGAAATGTTTCAGCCATATTAAACGTAACCTTTACTGTGAGGAATCTCCAGCTGAACGTTAATTCCTAACCCGAGGATATTCGCTGATATACCGGTATTGAATGAACATATCGCAATACGATATATTTTTTTTATATCAACGAATCGCAATATATCGGAATACCGGTGTTATAACACAGTCCTATGCAGGATCCTTGTCCTTATATTCCGGGAAATAGAGATAGCTGTACTGGTATTTTTACACGTTTACATCTTTTGACAGCTTGGAATGTAAATGAATATCATAGTTTAAAGTGACTTACACAGGATGAAGGAGACGAATCTAAATAATTTGTGTGTTTGCATCATCGTCGATCTCCTCAATTTTCATACAATTATATTTAACGGAAACTTTGATATAACGTTCTTATTAAGAATCAAAGTGCTGTCCTTTTTCTCTAACAAAAAATCTTATTTTATGCATAAAAGAACTTGAAAGACATGATTTAATGTTGTTGAATTCAATGCTACAATGTGTAAATGAAAGAAACGACCGTCGTAATGCAAAGGAAATGTGAAACTATGACTAGATGTTTGAATTACTTTACCGGTAGATGGTGTGGTATGATTCGCAATTTTGCAATTAGATTAGTGTTTTTAACAGAGACTTATACAAGTCCCGTGAGTTAAGTACTATCCTCTGGTACCTTAATTAGGTANTAACAGAGACTTATACAAGTCCCGTGAGTTAGGTACTATCCTCTGGTACTTTAATAAGGTCCTTCAAACGTTACACTAACATCAACATGCAATTTCTCCATGCATGTGTGCTTTACTTCCTCTTTGATGAAAAAGTGCTAATTCCTATACGAAATACAAATTAAGAGTTGGGCAAACACGGACCCTTGGATATATCAGAGGTGGGATCAGGTGCTATGGTGGAGTAAGCATTCCCTGTTGACCGGTCATAAGCCTGAATCCCGTTTACTTTGTTTCAACTACGGGCTCACGGCGGGTGGGACCGGTCAGCAGAGGATGCTTACTCCTCCATGGCACCTGATCCTGTCTTCGCTTTTATCGGCGATCTGTGTTGCCCTACACTCGACTTTATATATATGTTTTTGGGACTATGATTACGTTTAACACATTTTTTACTTCGCCAAGTTGTATCTTGATCTAGTAAGTGTAAAGGGAAAGATAACAAACGGTGATCAATCTCGTAAGTCCCAACTAGAATACAAAACAAGGGCTGGGCAACCACTGACCCCTAGACACACTAGAGGTGGTATCAGGTGACTAATAGGAGTAAGCATCCTCTGTCGAACGGTCACATCCGCCGTGAGCCCATTGTCTTGATCAGGTAAACTGAGTAGTCAGCAGTCAAAATCAGTGTACGAAAAAGGCTTAGCAATTGCTATGAAACATGTCAGACAGCGTTTGACCCAGTGGCAGGTTGTATGGGTAAACTAGATATAGCGACCATTGAATTTGCAAAATGCTCCCTTTAAATTTGGCTGTTAAAACCCTTACGACAGCAACTTGTTGGCAAGTAATCTGCCTCGATTAAAAAAACTGATGTCAGATACATAAAACAAGCTCTTGCGTATTAAATAAGTTGAGAGACATACACACTAAATGCAGGTGATGATGGAATGGTGCTACATAAATATGGGAAGTTGACGATGGAAAAGCTGAAATAGTTCCGTTTGTCATAAACTTGAGTTGTGAGTATTCCGTTAATGTCTATGTTCAATAAAAATATGTAAGTACGAAGCAAAGATGAAAGACTCTACGGTGTTTTGTATTTCTAGTTCAATGGATTATATCGAATCGACATATGAATGAAAATAATTTTGTTCATAGATAAAACGTCAATATATCAAAATGTCGAATTAGGGGCCACCGCCAGAGATTTCTGCTTCTCATGTAGAAGCATTTGAATGAATTCTGCCTCGTAGGAATATAAAAACAGGTAAGCAAGAAAGGAACACAATCAATGAATGGAGCCGGGTTTTTTCTTCATTAGAAAATCACTGCAAAGCAATAGCCATAAGCCGTTTTGGGGACAACAATAGAATTTACAGATATTGGAAGCAAAGTAGATCCTAACCTTTTTAAAATTTGTCACCGGAAGTATTCAAGTCTTGCGCATTCTACTTTATGCGCTCAAAATCCCTATTATGGCACTACATTAAATCATGTTTAATTTGGTATAGAGTTCATGGAAAAAATAGAACTAATGATGTTGGAAAAAAATATGAAGTTTTCCTTCCTTTACACGTGACTATCTACACCAGTTAGACAATGCACTCTATAGACTTATCATAACTANCCTTCCTTTACACGTGACTATCTACACCAGTAAGACAATGCACTCTATAGACTTATCATAGTTTCAAACCATAGTGTAGCAAGGTCGTTTCGAAGTCGCCACTTATAACTTAAAATAAAACAAACACAACGCGAAGTACAGACTATACGACACACGAACTGCTACATATTTATATGTATGAATCAGAAGACACAAACGTTCAATGATATCATGTTTACATTCTTAATATTCCTGCCTTAACGAAGAACAGTAGTACTCCTTGTATGCTCTTTTGAACTGCCAAATTTTATACCTTTTCCTCAGCAAAAATATGACCTATTTTCAATCAACCTTTGTTAACGTTTTGATCTATCTTGTTAATATATGAGTGCCCCTAAATCTCCGTTTGATATAAAGGCAACGATAACATTTGATTTTTCAATTGATATGCGAAGGACAATAATTCAATGTATAATTCAAGCTGATTTTAGCCCTTTTAAGGAGGATGCCGAATTCAGTTATTTTTAATTTCTCAGTTTGGCGATCTTAGGTATTTTGTTATCTTTCAATACTATCATATTTGCACATGATGGACATAATGAATAATCGATGATGGTTTTAATGAGAAAAATGTTCGTCAAAGATAATGAAAATAGATTGTTGAAATGACATCTGCAATTTGGTTTATATTAAGATAATTTAACTTGTAACACTCCTATGTTGTTATTACCTTTACTGTATGTGTATTCTATGAGTAAAACTTTTGACCCAAACTTTTTAATTATAAACTATACAATGTCTAGATATTGACAACCTTATACTTAATCCACCCACATGTTATTGTTCTTCTTTCAAATATAGTCCAGGTGGGCATGTCATTACAGGAGATGATAAATATATATTTATAAATCATAATTAAATATCATATCAATAACATCATTAACTTCTCACATTTATATAAAAGTCGACTGTTGCACGACAACTTCTATGATTGCGCGCCCTTCAACTTCATCTCATTTGGGACAAGGATTCTCAATGAGCGTAAAAATCCGACTTTTATCGTTTTTCAAATTTATAAACTCTACAGAGACATTATGTGCCGTTCAACTTCATCTCATTTGGGACAAGGATTCTCAATGAGAGTAAAAATCCGAATTTTATTGTTTTTTCAAATTAATAAATTCTACAGATACAACAGAAATAGAATGTTAAATCAGATATGATTATAAGTTCCCGTTTTTATGTAAATGTAAAA
>CAJDSM010020236.1:774-48893 GCA_903981925.1 Ostrea lurida
CTGACGGTCAGTGTGAGTGCAGGTGACCTTACAGAGCAAAAAGTGGACGCCATTGTCAATAGCACCAATCTAGATCTGGACTTTTCACAAGGTATGTATTATAATAATGTACTATATTACATGTAAGAGGTGTGCTCAGATGATGCTCAGATTGAATATGTCAAATACTTCTACTGCAGTCAACTGTGTAGATACGACAGTCTTAATTACTGTTAAAAGGAGAATATTTGGCGCAAACATACTTTAGCACAGTCAGCAAATGAAAACCTTATGGCGCAAAATTATTTTAGCACAACAATACCACCTGGTCAATAATTTAATGTCAATGAAAACCTTTTAGTGCACAACTTAATTTAGCACAATTGTACGTCTGCGCTAAAGGTGCTATTAAAAATAAATAGTGTGCTAAATATTTTCGTTTTACAGTATACATGTACTGCATTTATGTTTGTGTAGATAAGACAGCTGTTGAATTCATACTGGTTAATGTTATTGCTGGATCAAAACATTTACTTGTTTCAGCATTAACACTGTGGAATAACTGAAGCATAACATGGGATAAAAAATTGATGTATAACATGGGATAATTGATGCGTAACTTTTCATAATTTATGTCTTTAGGGGGAGTGTCTGCTGCCTTGGTAAATAAGTGTGGAAAACAGCTGCTGACAGAATGTGCTGATAAAAGTAAGTCCCTCCATCACACCGCGTACAGAGTAGCTACTGTACAGGAGTTACAGTCCCTGAAATGCTCGTCATTCCCACTGGTAAATACTTAGAACGTTTCAGGGACTGTACCCTGAATGATCAAAGGGATTTAAAAGATGCTGGATTTTATGATATATTTTTTTTGAAAAATTAGATGAGGGGAATTTTTGAAAATTATAGATATTATGTATATACTATTAGGTTTGTTACTGACTGACTGTAAAAATTTGTTGGGTTTTTAAAGTCCATAAAAATCTCAGTTTCACTTTAAATTGACAATGCCACAGATTTCATCATCACATGTAAGTGTATGCACAACACTATAACTGTTAAAACTCAGTCTTTAGTCACCAGAAACTATCAAAGTGCGAATTTTGTTCTTAACTCATGTACATTCGAACCTATCTTAAACTTGATGGGACCTAGAAAAAAGTACGAGATATCCATGTATTCGAGATATTTGAGGTAAAAATACTCAGACTGGGACTTCTGAAGCACTTCGACATAACCATGGTATTCGAGAGTTCAGTGTTCGAGATACTGAAGATCTCAACTGTAGATATCATGAAACAAGTGATTCCTATATCGAATATTGTGATTTTATGCTTCCCGAAAAATTTCGGGGAGCAATATAGCGCCATCGTGTCCGTCCATCCGGGCTCATATCCTAAACCTTTCATCATAAATTGATACAATTTACCACAAATGTTCCTTGTGACAAGGGCTTGTGATCCAAAGCTTTCAAAGGTCATTTTGTGAAGTCAAGGCTTACTCAGAACTTAAAAATATTCCTATTTCAACGTTTTTATAACATACAAGTTCACACTCCTAACCCTTTCATCATAAAATCATCATAATGATTCTCAATATTCTCTGGAGAATGATACTTTGGATCAAGTTCATTTTCAAAGGTCAAGGTCACTCAAATGCGCAATATACCATAAATAGGGGAAAAGTGCCTTATTTTAACAGTTTTGAACAAGTATTGAAGATGTATCCCAAATAATTAACGGCAAATGGGTTTCAGTAAAGTTACTCAAGTTCACTTTGAAAGGTCAAGGTCATTGAGAACATATTAAAATACAATGAAAATGTTCCTTATTTCAACAGTTTTGAAAAAGTATTAGATCACTATATCAACATGAAATAATTACCATGCAAATTACTTTTAGTCAACCAGAGTGATTAAAGGTCATTTTTGAAGGCAAGGTCCACTTAAAAATACATATCTCAATATGAAAATAATTCATTGTTCAACAATATTTTTCAACAGTTATTGAATTTTTCGTTCTCGATATCGTCAAAGCCAAGGTGCATTTGAGAATATAAGATATACCTTATATGGGAAAAATATCCTATTATTAAACTGTTTTGAACAGGTATGATCAATGTCGCCACAAACAAGGAATAGAACAAGTGACTAACTGGCAAGGTCACACAGTCATTTTGTAAAGTTGGCGGTCGCTCAACATTTACGTATTATTAATAAACCCTTATTACTCAACAGTCAGGTTCATGTGTAAGTCATTGTCAAATAAGTTTTCATTGGTTAGATGCAATATTCGGAGGGCAAAATTCAACACGTTTACTGATATTCTTGGGTTTTTTTTCAGAGGATGAGATGAAGAAAAAGAAGATGGTGGTAACTTCAGGGTGTGGCCTGTCTAACATCAAGCACATCATTCACATAGAATGTCAGACCACGATCAATAACTGGAGAGGTATGGTGAGGAAAACTCTGGAGACAGCAAACAACACACCGTGTACAACGATAGCCTTCCCTGTGGTGGGAACAGGTACGCTTTTAGAATTTACAAAACTCTCAGGAAAAAGTCATTAGTCGCAACTAACAATAACAACCAATAGGCCAAAAATTTTAACATGAAATAAGCGAAGCATTTCGCTTTTACTGTTGCATGAGTGACCTTTCTTTTTTTACATACACAATTTATATGATATATAGAGTTACATACTGAATAGGAATTTTATGCACACTTAGTTAAATTTTTTTAAGTATATGCAGTAGAAATACAAGTTTTATAAAAGATTATTTATAGCTAAAAAATTTTGAACTTTTTGATTTCATATATGAAAGCATGTGTAAGAGAAAATTGAATTATTCCTTGTCTTGAAATGATGGGATTCGGCCATTCCATACTTTCATGCACATTAGCCAACCACTATTTGTTCACTTCAAATGTAATTGGAATTTCACTTGCAAATGTGTGATGACTATAGTTTACTTTGATTATTAATGGATTAAAGAAATCACTTTTAAGGCTGGTTTTCAACATTCAGTGAATCAAACCTGAAAGTGTTACATTTGTAATTCTCTTCGGTCTCTTTTGATCTGAATGCTTGCTTTGGTAGGTAAAGGCTTTATTAGCTTCACCCCCACAGCCATCGGGGAGATGTTTTTGGACAGTATCAGCGAATTTATGTCACAGAATCGTCAGTGTAAAGTGACCCTGGTCAAGATTGTGGCCTTCCAGGAGGATATGGTCACCCCCCTGTCTAAAGCTATGAGGGATGCGTGTGGGAAATCCAGAAATACCGGGATGCTCTCCACATTGTCAGGTATTTCGCACTCCCAATGCCTTTATTTGAAGGGGGTGGGGGGTGGGAAGGGGGAATTAGATTATTTATTCTAGGATGTATTGACTTGCAGAAAGAATTTATTATTTTTTCATTGGATGGAGATATACAACGAAAGTAAAAAAAAAAAACCAAAAAACCCCAGAAAACTGCATCATTGCGCTTAGTGCATGATACAAAGTTTCCCAGTGTTATGGTATATATCCATCTAACAAAAAAATGATAAATTCATTCCTTATCATTTAAATGTTTTAACACATCGAGTTTGAATAGTAAAACATAATTTGAGTTGAATTTCAAATTCATGCAATGTATCTTTATACACAAGATGAAATCAAAATCAGGTTTTCTTTGATGCTGAAATCAGTGGAATTTTCAGCCAATTAAAACTGTTATAACTGCATATTAAATGATTTGAAATTCATAAGAGATGTTTTGTTGTGACATGATTTATTTCCATATTAAGGACCTTTATCATTAGTCGGAGCTGTTTGTTGTAGATATGGCCAGCAATGCTGGACTGTTGCCCCAGAGGGGTGTGGCCTCCTCAGCTGCCAAGGAAGATCCGTCTGTAACATTGTGGATCTATGGGGACACACGAAGTGACAGAGATAACACGATTAAAGAAATACAGACATTTATCAAATCACGGTCTACAAAGGCTGAAATAAAAGACCCATCGCTGCCAAATCTGAAGCCAAGTGAGGTTAGAAAACATCATCTTAAATGACTCTGTACATGCACAGTCAAGATTTACAGTGGCAATCCTGTAATTCAACAGCTGATCAACATTCCAATTTTTGCTTACCATTAGAAATGCCTTAGTAAAAAAGCATTGTAGACATTAAAAATTGGAAAAATGAAATTTGAAGATTTTCAGCTCGAATCATGTCCATTCCCTTTTACAGATGATTTCATCAAATATTTCAAACAATAAAAGCTTGATAAAAATTCTGTGAGCTTATAAATTCTCTGATTCTATTGTGTAGAAAACCAAAATTGAGCGTGTGAAGGAACAACATGATGTAAAGATGTCCCTGGAGCTACAGAGAGGCATGGTGACTGTGGAGGGACTGTTTGATGAGGTGGCTAATGCCAAGGATAAGATTCATCAACTGCTGAGGGAATTCCAGAAAGAGAGGTGGTTAGATGAGGAGGCTAAGCTGGTGGCAGACACGGTTCAGTGGAGCGTGATGGTGGGTATCGTGTATCTAGCAGTAATAAGATTATTATGGCCCCACCATCAGTAACTTGGGATTATTTGAGAACATTTTTGTAGAATTTTTAAAAGATAATGTACAGATTTGGAAGAGGAAGACCCCTTTTGATTTTCAATTAATCGTTATGGAGATACGGGACTTGAACATTTTCACATTAAAACATTCATTGTAGAGGCTTTTCTTAATCACTTGTCAGTTTTCTGGGATAAATAATAATCAGTTCAAAGGTCATAGGTTAAAAGTCAATTTAAGTACAGAAAATTTTGCTGAATAGGTTTACAGCTGATATTTCCAAGGCAACCACAACTGAAATAATCTAGCTGGTTCTCTCAAGGTATGCTCCCCACAAATGACTTAATGTAGACACTTCCTGTTGAAAAATATTTTCCTTTTAGTGCTAAATTGAAAGAAAATGTGTTTGCATTAGTATCTGGTAAAGATTAGGCATTCCTTGCATGAAATTCTAGAGACAATCATAGAATTAAGTGAGAATATTAAAACAAGATATATCCTAGGCCTAGAATTCTCAACAACAAAAAAGGACAAACAAACTTGATGCGAAATTTTACTCAGATTTTGACCGCTCAAATGCAAACAAATTTGAGCTCAAGTTTGAGATTTTTCGATAAGTGTCATATACAGGTTACATGAGACATGTATAGTTGTTGCGCTTGGAAGGGTCCGCAAATATCTTATTTATACACCCATCTTTAGACGGGGCGTATTATGTTATGGCGTTGTCCGTCCATCCAAAATATTTTTTCACAGAATTGTTGCCCTGGACCTAAGGAAGTGTCATGACCTTGATCCAAGGTCAAAGTCACAATGCACATAGTGGTTTTACCATTTTCTGGACCATGACGGGCGTATAGTGCTACATTGGCGTTGCTCTTGTTCATAAATATTTTTTCCTGAAAAAAGATATTCCATGCACAGATATAAGAATGTGGAATATTCATGCTATAGTTCATTTTGAAGTAACCAGCCAATCAGTGACTGAATTGTAATTTTAATGAGCCTCCTTTTAAGATCAGAAAAAATATTTAACAAGACATCTGAACATTTGTTGGTCAGTGGGAGTGTACACAAATGTCGGAATGATCCACACCACCACTGAATGTTGAACATTGCCCATATGGGGAATTTAAATGTATTTGAACTAGTCATTGTTTTGAAGCAATATGAGCTGTAAATGGCAATAATTATGCAATAAGAAAGCCACAATGTCCTAGCAACATTGTTTTTACCAGTTCTCTGATGGGCTGGATTAGGGGTGAGGTCCAAAGTTCAATGTCTGGCAAAATTCTAAATTCACCAAGACCGGGCTCTTGTAGCCCCCTCCCTTAAAGTTAAATATGATGAATGTTGAAACTAATTGATTAACAAGTATAAATATGAGTAGTGGCTTGTAAAGATGCTTCCTTGAAAGTCATACCCCTGAAGGAGATGGTGAATTCAAGCACATGTAACATCAGGAGGTCATGTTTGGCAAGTGTAGCAGATCAACCTTATTACTATCTGTATCAGATAACCTATTCCATGTAAACATGGGTAATAAATTGTATAAAATCTGCATCTTCAAATTTCCACCATTTACAGCTCATATTGCTTTAATGTTCATGTAAATGTAGTGTTTGAGATACTTTTGCTGTATTGTGGCGTCGGTGGCCTAATGGTTAGGTCATCGAACTCTTTGACCCGAGAGGTTGTGAGTTCGAAATCCTGGCCATTGGCAGGCCGACGTTGTGTCCTTGGGAAAGGCACCTCTACACGAATTTCCTCTCACTCCACCAAGTTGAAAGGGGTAACTGGCTAGTTAGAACAGGTGAAAGATATTGGTCAGAATGATTAGTGTTCTTGAGCGCTGTAATGGCAGCTTGCACTGAGAAAGGTTCTGGATTGTTTAGGTCTGCCCCAGGGTAAATAAAGCATTGTACAGCGCTTTGGAGCACATTAGGTGGATAAGTGCTTTTATACATCCAATCATTATTTATTATTATTACATCTATAACAGTGTAATTTACCTTCACAATACCGTATTGGACGTTATGATATTTTTGCCACTGAATTTTGTACAACTTTTTAAAGAAACCAGTAAAACAAATTTTACAATGCTACATGTTGATTATGTGATTAATGTGAATTATTCCTCTATAAAAGGTGAAAGACCAAACTGGAATGGATAAACTAGAGAACTATCCAGAACGCGAGAATATGTACCTTGAAACTGCGTATAAAAAGAATGAAAATCAGAAGAGATTAAGAACAGACGATGGTTATATTATTGTGGACTTGACTACAATGAAGGAATACCCAGAGGATGATCCCAGTCAACAAGACAATGTAGTCAGGAAGGAAAAAGTCACAGGTCAGTGGTTCAAAGGTCATGGAATTTTGAACTCCATGGCTCCCAGAATTTTATATTTTAGGGCATATGGCCTGTTTGTCCAAAAGACTTTAACGTTGGTCATAACCCTAAGTAATTGATGTGGCTTTCATATTTCACTTATATTCTTTATGACAAGCCCTTTCCACTGGTAGCAAAAATTTTCAAAAACTAACACTGATCATAAGTTTGAATGGTAAGCAATAGGGCTTACATATATCACTTGTGTATTTCTTATGACAAGCCTTTTCCACTGGTTGCAAAATTTTGGACTTTGACCTTATTCACAAAAACTTAAACATTGGTAATAGCTTTTGAATGATAAACCACAGGGCTTTCATATTTATCTTATGCATTTCGTATAACAAGCCCTCTCCACTGGTAGCAAAAAATTTTTACTTGACCTTGAACCTAATTTTCAAAAACTTTAACATCGGTCATAACTTTGGTTTGATGATAAATGATAGGGCTTACATATTTCACATGTGTATTTCTTATAACAAGACCTTTCAACTTGTAGCAAAATTGTTGACCTGGCTTTGACCTTGGACTTTGACCTACTTTTAAAAACTTATGAATTGGCCATAACATTTGAATGGTAAACTAAGAAGGCTTTCATATCTAACATGTATTCTATACAAGCCCCTTCCGCTGGCATGTGGAATCCAGAGGCACTGGTGTTTCACAAACACATCTTGTTTTATATTGTTTTCTCTCATCAATAATAATTGGCTAGATACTGTAAAATTTCCCAAATGTGGATCACCACACTGCCATTTTCTGAATCCGTATCACCACTCTCTGAAAAGATGACTTCATAATTCATCAGCACTATGTTTTTATGTACCTGGAATCTGAGATTGAGGGGCATATAATTTTTGGCCTGTCTGTCGGTTTGTCTGCAAAACTTTACCATCAATCATAAATTTTGAATGGTATGTACTAGGGCTTTTATATTTCAAATGTGTATTCCTCATGACAAGCCCTGGTAGCAGAATCTTTGATCTGACCTTGACCTAGGTCTTTTTAGAGTTACTTGTATGAATTGTCTATATTTTCCATGCCTTTTAGATGTTTTAATCAAAATGATCTGTACATGGATTCACATTGAAAATCAATGATTTTAGACATTGATTTTCAACGAATCCGAATTAAAAAAATTGTTCCTGATATTGGCTGATCTGTGTGATAAAAAAGCTTTTCAGTTGAAGTGACGTCACAGTTTAGAATGCACAATTAACATTGATTTAGGTCAATTGGAAGTTCTCAAATGTCTCGTGCACTTGATATAGCCTAGCTGCAGAACTGTAGCTCTCTGAAAAAATATTGGGACTGATCTGTCCCAATATTTTTTCAGAGAGCTACAGTTCTGCAGCTAGATATAGCCTATGAGACACTTGTGGAGTTTCGATTAGAAAATTCAAAAAGCATGAATGGCAAAGAATGTCAAATTTACAAGAATGCAAACAAAACATTTAAACAAAAAAGAGATAAAAGTGGAACTCATTCAGAGGTCCAGAAGAATAAAAAAAATGTGTTCAAAAGTATAAAAGTATGGCCATGTTTGACAGTCACATGGTGTTTGGCTGCAGTCATGCAGGCGGAAATGCCTCTTACAGACGCGTTTCAGAGTGTGATTATTGGGAAGTGACGTTCATTTCTCTGTACGAGGATGATAACAAAAATACTATTGGCTACAAGGAATTCGGTTATGATGAATAATTGTTTTTGCAGGCCACGGATATTCATTTTAACCATGTTGTACTGTATTTTATTTTTGAACTACCCATATAATGATAACAGCTAGTTGTTGCTTTGGTGAATATTTTTGGTCCATGAATGTCTCTTACATATTGTGTAGAACTAGAAATATGACATTTTTTAAATATTGTACATGTAGGTAATATGATAGAATTGCCTGCCCACTGGACACCGATGCAAGACACAGAAAATATCAAGGTTGTAACCTTGCTTCCCACCAGTCCAGAATACACAGATATAGAGAAGAAATTCATTAATTCAGTCACAACTGGCATTTACAACATAGGCAAGGCCCCCAACCCAGCAAATAATCCAGTGGGACAGTTCAACAATGTCAAAATCAGCAAGGTATAATTGAAACCTTAGGTATTTGCACACAGTCTTGTTTTGTTTTAATAATTATACCCCCGCTCCGAAGGAGAGGGGGTATACTGTTTTACCTTGTCCATCCGTCCGTCATCCGTCCCACCTTTTCGTCACATAATTCTCAGCAACCATGTATCACGGGATCTGATTTTTGCATGAAGCTTTATAAGGTATGATGTATTGTGGGATGCATTTTCAGATTCATCGGACATCTACTTCTGTTTGCGAGAACTTAGAATTTTAATACATGTGCCATTACAACATTTTTCTGTAACATAATTCTAGCAACTATGTATCACAGCACTGATATTTTGCATGAAGCTTTATATGGTATGATGTATCGTGGATAATTTTCAGATTCATCGGACATATACTTCCTGTTTGCCAAGAACTTGGATTTTTCATATATAGTACCCATATACAATATTTTTCGTACATAATTCTCAGCAACTATGTATCACAGGCTATTGATATTTTGCATGAAGCTCTATATAGGTATGGTGTATCGTGGATGCATTTTCAGATTCATGACATTTACTTCTGTTTGCCGAGGACTTGGAAATATGTACAACTATATTGACAGTTTTAATAGGCTTACAGCGGGGGTATCACTAGTGAGCATTGGCTCACAGATTTCTTGTTTTCAATCAATAGCCATTCCACTTTTTAATGTCTTGATTTTCAGTCAATCTTTCAATAGAGCACAAATGGTGAATGTCTTCTTGTTGAAACTTGTTAGCATAGAATCAGAAATAGATGCTGAGATAATGAAAGACTTGCGAGATGTTTGAATAGCCTGGATTTCTCTTTGATAGATACTCTCTATGATTTTGCAGCGCTCACAGTTTAGGATATTGCATACAAATAGACATATATATTATGTGATGTGAAGATTTCATGCCTTTTACTTCAGAGTGATTGTATAAGTTTATATTAATCTTTTGTTGCATGGTTGCATATGTGTTGCTTTGATAATGTTTTCTGTAATATTTACAGATTGAAAGAATTCAAAACCTCTTTTATACAGCAATATGCAGCCAAGCGTGCTCACATCGAGAAGCATGTTGATCAAATACGACCCTGGGCAGGACCTGTGGCACGGGCCCGCCCACGGCCATTGTCAGCATCACTATTTGGATTTAACAGAAGTTACTGTGGAGATAATGGTGAATGGGTTTACAGGCTGCTAGCTACGCCATCCATTTAGTGGGGTGTCAATTTGAAAGAAAAAAATCTTAAAACATATACATGTATGTGTTGTATATTCGATGTTTAAAAACTAGGCCAAAATTTTTGTCAGTAATAAAACTGTATTGATTTTTGATTAAAATTACGGTATAATTGATGGTATAGGCTAATCACATGCTAGGAGAAAATGGTGCATTAATTATGAAAGGAGTGCAAGCAAAATATTATCAGAAACAATCATGGGAGACTAGGATTTAGTTAACAGTATGTAGTTGCACTGATGAACATAAAAATTAACCTCCAGTCCATTGCTCAAGTGGTTTTCCTGTACTGTTTTCATCTGAGGGTGTTTTATCACTGAATGCTCCACCAACAGTGATCCTGTGTTCCGTCGTTTCCATCCCCACTCTTGTCCGCTACTCCTCTAAACCACTCAACAGAATTCTATGAAACTTTCGGGATTCATTGTTATTTGGTCCATTGTGCACTCCTATTTTAAATTTTGATCTGAATAATTGGGGGGGGGGGGGGGGGGGGAGCGAGCAATGTTACTTACTGAGCTTTGCTCACAGATTTATGTTTCATTAATAAAGTAATCTATTTAATAAATTAATGCACATTTAGCTTAAATGTCGTACTTCTGTCTTTATAAAAGGCAATACATGTAGTTTTAAAAATGTTTTTTCAGCTGGAGAGCCGTGGTTTGGGCGAGGAGTTTATTTTGCCAACGACGCCTCAACTCTGCCGAGACTGGGTATGGCTCCAGATCCATCCAAGAAAAGAAGATGTATCAGGCCAAAGTGGTTACTGGACATGTCTGTCAAGGCAGAAGGGCATGCGCATACGCTACCACTACTACCAAGAATGCTATGGTGAATTACGATTGTGCAGTGGTAACACAAAAAATCCATCGATTGTCATTCAATGACACTTCAAGCTTTCAGAATACTGACTTGAATTACAATATGAGTTGAGAGAGAGAGAGAGAGAGAGAGAGAGAGAGAGAGAGAGAGAGAGAGAAGAGAGAGAGAGAGGATAATTGACTGAAGCTTATATGTTGGCCCTGGTATTATGTTGTTCCACTTGTAGATGGAATACTAGATAGACACCTGCATCCATATTCTACACTGACAGGTGTGTGGGGATTACCTACCATAATACGTATCATTTTGAAATAATATATGTAGGACAATACTATTGTATTTGTTGCAGTCAAGATGGAGGGTCAAGACAGTATTTTTTGTCAGTTGATTTAATAGATTGTCTATGAGTTTTCCTGTAGCATACGAGTCTGTGAACATTAATTTGTACCGGGTAATGGTGATTGTTCGAGAATTCAAACCATGTACATTGGTCTGTTTGGAAGGTGAGAACCCAATCCGGTGAATATATGATCCCATCGACTGTTTTACCTTTAATTGATACTTGGGAGGACAATTCTTTTTTAGCATGTATGTGTACTTGCAAGCTTTACAATGCTTTAGAAAAATACTGCACATGGAGATGTACATAAAGAATCACCATGACAACTGTAAGCTAGAAATCATGCTGATCGGGTATCATTAGTGTTTTGATGAATGTATGTCAGTCAGTGTTTGAAGATTAATTTGATTTTCAGACTTGTTCTATACATGCTTGCTTTTTTACTGAACATAAAAATAGATAGCTCATATGCCCGGCATTTAGAAGTGAGAGTCATGGGTCTGTTAAATGAATCTAGAAAACTGAGGTCTGTATTGTTGTAGAATGGACAGTGGAGAATTTCGCCATTCTGGTCTGTCAGACATAACCGTTAGCGGGGTGAGTAGTCACTGGCACATCAAGCTTAAAGGGACTCTCTGTCCATGATGCCATATATATGTGTATAAGTGTAAATTTGTGGTACTTTACTTACAGCTGTTACATAGCAGGATGTATTGAGTAAATATCTTGAATTAATGTGAGTGAACGAAATAATAAAGCAAAGTTATCCATAAGCAAGTTACACAATTATACAACCAAGAAGGTAACTCTAAATTTCCAGGATGTTGTAATCCAGCCGTAGTGATCTCTTGACTTAGAAAAATATGTTTACACGGCAAAATCTTCTGTATGGGGAAATGAATTGTTCTCCAGAATGACTAACTGATGTGTTGTAAGAAGCAGGAGTTTTCCTTGCAATTATTGTGTATTGTAGAGTTTGAATTCAAATGAATTGATTTGCGTGGTGCCAGTTTGAAGAAAAAATTTTTTTAAAAAAACTCTCATTTGTGATGAATAAGACATGTAGCTGGGAGACATCATCTCAGACATGAATTAAACAAAAGTGGGTTTTATTATAAAAAAATCATTTTTTCTTTTATGTTCTAGCTTTTTCTATTGCAAATGTGATTATATAATCTTATCAATCTTGTTTATCTCTTATACTAACCAGTAGCATGAGATTTTGTTCTACTACATAAAATTGTATATTATAATACTGTATTGTTTAAGATGCAATAAGCATAGCTGATCTACATTGGAAATGCTGCTTAAAGGTGATCAAAAATATTTTTTCTCCATGTAATAAATATGCACGTCTTTCAATTACCTACAATAAAATTTGAAGAGACGGTTTTGATTTTAATGTATGAGGACAGGAGTCCATTGAAGGCCTTGTTTTGACTCCATTTAGTGTCTTTTGCCGAGTCGCACTCGTAGATTTAGTTTGATTCTGATACTTAGTAGTGGCCTGAACTATCAATACCAAACAATACATTTTTTACATATTTTTTTTTGTCTGATGGGTACCAATGATGTTTTTACACAGTGTAAGGTCGTATTCCTTTCTAACTATAATTGAAAAAGATCAAAGATATAAAGTGGGTGGTAGAAAATTTTCGCAAACCATGTTGAACATGTATTTAGCCAAACTTTGCTTGTTTGTTTACTGCATGTGGCATACAGCAGCAAACGGGCATTAAAAAAATTCTTAAGGGATGATTGATAGTACGTCACATGATAAACTATGACGTAGTATTGATTGTGACGTCACAATACCAGCCGCAAGCGCAGGCTATTTTCAATGTAAAATCATATTTCTCACAAGCATTATCTGCTTTCAAATTCTGCATATACAGTAAAATCCTGTATCTCGAACATGGTTTATCTCGAATACCCCGCTTATGTCGAAGTCGACGGCGGTCCTGGCCGATTCTATTATAATGATTTTAAAAAATACTGATATCTCGAATCGGTTATCTCGAATACCCCGCGTATGTCAAAGTATTTTCAAGGACCCATGCCCTATTTCACCTGGTTTATCTTGAAGTGCAGTCAATTTCCAGTCTGCTTACCATACCTGGCTACTCAAGTCATGCATTCACGCCACGGCTGTAGAAACTAATGATAATTGTCGCCAGTAGTCCACGCTCGCCTTTTCCAGGTAGACCCGGGTTGCGATAATTAGTTTAACAGCTTAGCTTCAGTATCGGTGCACTTTTTTTAAAGTCCGTCGCCAATTACCCCTAACACGCCGATTCATCAAATATTCTCCATCCAAACAAAAAAAATGTTGAAGATCGAATTTGGATATCTTGAACCACGGATATCTCGAAGTTTTTTGAATCCCTCGTACTTCGAGATAGAGTATTTTACTATATTAAAGAACCTAAAAATCTTCCTTCATTAAAGGAGGTTATTTAATAGCTTATGAATAACAAATTTAGATCGGGCTCTTGTTATAAAATCGACACTCTGGAATAATGAACTGTGCTCTGCATTCTGTTGAATATTCAATTTAAATAATTATTGTAATGAACATTTTTTAGGTCACCTGAGTAAACTCATTGCAATTCGTCTGGCGTCGTCGTTAACAATTGAACATTTTTAACTTCTTGATAACCACTAGTCCAATTATTTTCAAATTTAGTATGACGCATCTTTGGGACAAGGGCACATAAATTGCAAATTTCAGTCTCTTGCACCCTTTGGGGTGGGGCAAAAAACTGCCCAAAAGTGACCAATTTTCAAAAATCTTCTTAACAACCGCACATGTCTGAGAGAAACCAAATGCATAGTGATGTAGAGCAGAAGCGCTTTACCAAATTGTAAATTTGTATCCCGGGGTAGGGGTTCTTGACCCAGGGCGGGGCCAAACTTGGTACCATAGTGTTTATATATAAAACATTTGAAAAGCATCTTTAATGCTATTGATATTAATGTGAAACTAAATAGATATTTGAATGAATAGGGAGCCTTTTATCAAAATTGTAAATTTCATGATCCTAGGGGTTGGGGTTTTATGTATTAGGGTGGGCCAAAATGGTACCATATGCATTTGGTTTCTCTCAAACGGTGTGGTTGTAAAGATTTTTGGGGTTTTGCCCAAGGCCCAGGGGTGCAAGAGACCTGAAATTTCAATTTTATGTGCTCCTTGTCAAAAGATGCTTCATACAAATTTGAAAAGAATTGGACTGGTGTTCAAGAAGAAGTTAAAAATGTTCAATTGTTAACAGGGCGACGGACAAAGACCAATTGCAATAGGTCACGGTGACCTCCAATAATAATGATAGATTATTTTTGGCTTGTCTATCAATATCCCCCTTAAATCATCTGTAAAACAATCATGCAGGCTCAATGTGACAAAATTACGAAAAGGTGAACATAATGATCAGGTGAACAGAGTAATGTCAAACCGCCCGAAAAATTATGGCCAAACAAATGTTGGAAAGCATTTGACAGGTTGTACTGGTAAATTATTAGGACTTTAGAATTTTTGTCACCGATGTACAGCTTCAGATAAAAGTGTAACCAAAAAAAAATTCCAATTGACTCAAAAATATTAACGAAATCAGTTATATGTGCAAAAGGTCTGAATTCGGGAAGAGCAGTATGGGACACCTAGATGAAGTGATATATCAAATGGCTGCGATATGCAGTTTCATGAGAAAGTGTTACGAAAATATTCATTTCACATCATATTGGCCAAATCAGTTAACAGGAAGTTGACCTGTGAAAGATCTGAATTCGGCAAGTGCAGTATGGGACTTCTAGATGAAGTGATAGACCAAATATCAAATGGCTATGATATGCAGCTTCCAAGAAATTTGTTTCGGATGGATGGACAAAGGTAAAACTGTATACCCTTCTCTTTCAAAGCTGGGGTATAATATTAATGTACACAGATGTACGAAGTAAAACATTCAGGTTCATGTTTCAACCTTCTAAAAAGACAAAAAACCATGATGGCATAATCATGTTCTTCGATCTGCAGGAATTGAATATTTAGTTTATTCTGTATTTTGCTTGATCCTCCACCACCATCCACAAGATTGTTTTTATTTATACTTTTTTCACCTGTTCCCAAAAAAATGTTTTTTTTTGAAAATTTGCATATTCCTATGGTAATTTAATGGAATAAACCAAATTTAAAGGGCAAATAACTCTTACTAAAGGAAAAATAACTTTTACACTTTATCGTGGATCGAATAACATAATGCCAACATGATTTAGATACTGTGCNGCAAATAACTCTTGCTAAAGGAAAAATAACTTTTACACTTTATTGTGGATCGAATAACATGATGCCAACATGATTTAGATCTGTGATGCTCACGGATGAGTACATACTCTTGTCTGTAAGATTTCTCCGTAGTCTGTATTTTAGGATCAGCTGAGCTATAAATGTTGCCTTTACATCCACTACAAGCTTCTAATGCTTCTCTATTACATCTCTAATAACAAAGGTTCACAAAACAACTCTTGGTCTTTCAGTATCTTTTAATAATTTTCTTTTATCTGTAGGAATACACATCTTTTGCTGTTACAAATACAAGACGAAACATGTATACCACACACACACACACACACAAAACGGCCCAATTCATATCCCGAACACAGAGAATTACATGACACGAGACTTGACAATTTAGCACCATTTTACACATTAACACAGAATGGCAGTTGCCTGTTTACTAAACATTCACAATTTCATTCAAACAATGTTCACCCTCAAATGAGATACATGTGTATTCTATCACTCAGATTAAAGCTATTTCAACCTACTACATTTATCACACTTAAAATGCAGTAAGCTTCCCTGGCAAAACTATATCAGTGAACAACAGTTTAAAACTAAGTTCATAAAAATTTATAGAACAGCACTAACTCAAAAAAAGATAGTACCCGATATCAAACGAACTTGAACCTTTAATATATCTATACAAAAGTTACATTTTCATCCGAACTCCCCAAGTCCACAATCATGGCTTTTTGTGATTCATTAAGATCTTTGCTGAAAGATGTGTCCCCAGAAACTGGTAATCCAGAGTGAACACCTGGAGAATGGAATGCGGACTTATGATTGGAGGAACGGGATGTCGCGGACTCTGCCTTGGGTGTCGAATGACTAACTGTGTTCTCACCTACAGAGTTCCGCATGTACGCCCCAAATGGACGTGAAGACATTATGGGAGAAAAAGAGGTCTTGGGTGAACTACGGTCCAGGGCTGGAGGGAGAGACACGGGTCTTCCCTCTACCAAAGTTTGATCCAAGTCTTGACCACTGTCCATCAAAGCAGCCTCGTCCAGAGAAAATCTTTCGGTGGAGGTCACTAGCAGTTTGCTGGGTGTGAGTTTATTTGGTTGTCTTGGTGATGACAGTCCACTAGGTCTGTGTCGAGAATAACCCCATGCCTTGGCCTGATACATATTTAAGCTGTAATCAAAGCCAAGATCAAGCAAGCCTTTCTCGGCCAACCGCGGATCATCAAAATCCGCACTGTCTGGATCCGTAGTCTGAAAATACACCTCGGCTTCACTAGTCGACGGGATGACTCCGTCAGCACTAAAACTCTGGTCCTGGTGAGAAATATGACTGTCTTCACTGGAGTCCATTATTCGCGACGACGAATGTTCTAAAAACGAATCTGCTGGAACAGATGATGGTCTCGTCGAAAACTGTCCTCGAGTATAAGACGCGAAATATTCATTTTCATTCTGCAAATAATCCCCAGAATGTCCTAACATCCCCTCTCTTCTAGAGGAATCGTGTTTAAGAATTGGAGGAGCACTTTCTCGTCCTGAGGGATATTCCACTTTGTTCCGTAAAAATTCTGGGATTTCCGATGCAGATGTTCCTAGTCCCCTTTGGTCGTCCATTCGACTACTCTGAGCTTTAGACAGCAGTTCCAAAAATCTCTCTTCTATCATAAATAGAAAAAAAAAATTACTATCTCATACAATTCAGCTATTTCTTTTTGTTGCTATCAAGTGAAAACATAGTTCATGCATTAAAATCTCCATTATTGTACACATGGTTACTTTTGCTCTGTGTCATTTCTCCATTCTACATTTACATATGGTTTGGCCCCATTTTAAATTCATCATGACATGTATGCATTCAAAAAAAACCCAGAAAATCTTAAATTTGCTCACTGACAATAAGGGTGAAAGGGGCCAAAATAAAACAGTGACAAATGTTTTCCTGTATGCATGACTTAAAAGAGAAAAAAAATCGATATATAAATGATAAAAAGAGGAAATCGTAACACGTACCATCTGCGTCCCTGGAGGTCTTGCGTGTTTGATTTTTTTGCAGATTAAATGTAACTTTGTGCTTGGTTTTCGTCTTTGCTTGCTCCGACGCCTGTTTTGCGTATGCTGAGTCTTTTCTCAGCAGACCAAACAAACCCAAAGATGGACGATCTTCGGCTGTTCCTTTCGAGACTTCCTGTGAACAGAAAAAGCAACCTGGTTCAAACAAAGTCAAATCAACATAACAATACCAATTATTTCCATCCATAAGGCAACAGAAAATTATTTTATTAGTTTCCCAATGCAATATAAGTCAAAGAAATACTTATTTATCCATTATATTTAATATCATGTATTACAACCAATTAAAAAACTCCAACACATAAAAAGAAAAAATACATGAAAATTTAAAAAAAAAAAAAAAAAAAATTAAAGAATAAAAAATAAAGGAAAATTAAAGAAAACTATTAAAATGTTTCCAAATTAAAGCAGAAAGTACATAAATCCGGATGTAATACTTTTGCATTGAAATTTGTGGAGTTATGTAATGGAAAATTAGCTTCTGATAGATATAAGCTACAAACCAGAAGTTCTCAGCTTTTGAATGCTATAACCACATTGCTATACATACAGTATTAAATCTGAAGCTATAGGCAATCGAAGTGTTAGAGTGTGGCGACAGAGAACTGCCATACATGTACATGTGTACCATCTACTTACAGACACACACACAAAGCCATATACTTACAGAATGATAAACAAGTTCATCTTTTTACACAGAAAAAAGCAAACTTAATTTCAGAAGGCATAAGCACACAAGGTGGTCTACATTTGGAATGCATTAAACTTTGAGATGTTGCAAGACGCTAGCCATTTGAAGTACACCAGTGCAAGTGGTCGCTTCCTGCATGCTTCAGATTTAAATATAAATTTAGATTTCAGAATTTTTTTGAGGTTTATGCAGAGCCAGGACATGACAAAGGAGCCAGAGATACACAGACCAGGTCACATGACTTACATCATCCACAAACAGTCCATTCCACCGAGTCCCCACCACCAGGTGGTCTAGTCACATGATCACAGACTGCCCATCACCACTAGGCGGTCCAGTCACAGACTGTCCATCACCGAAAACCCAACCACAACTTGAAATGGCTCTCCTCATGTGAATAACTTTTGCACAGTTTCAGATCAAAATTCACAACCAATGCATATACTTTTTGTCCATAGCAGGTCAAATTCTCTCAAAGTTTAATGCAGTATATCCAGCATTATCCAAGTAGAGATTGTTAAATTGAACACAGCACAGCAAATACAATCGGAAAATTGTTACATACACATTTGTATATAAAACAAAAATAAATAAAATGTACATATAAACAAAGTCAAGGTGTTATAGTGTTTCTAGGCAGACAAGCTAAACAGATCATTTTCTGTGTCACTGCACATCTCTCAAGCTTGTCTAGTTACCTTCTCCCGAGATTCCAAATCTAAAATTCCAAGTTCGTCAAAATTATGAGCCATCTTGGATTTGCCTTTCATTAAATCCTCAAAGATACGATTGGTGATTGCATCTAGTGAGATTGAGCAGCTCTGGGGGTCGATGTGGAAATCGGGGGGATATTTTACAGCCATTGACGAGAGACTAGATGTGGAGCCTTCCCTAGCACTAGCTGTTAGCAAAATGAATAAATGCATGCACAAGGTGAGTACATTAGTCGATTAGTGACACCTCTTCAGATTACATTGATAGCCATTGTCTGAATTAAAGCAATATCAGCTCTCAGTCTTATTTTGTTGTAAAAATGTGCTACTATGACAATTTTGTATGGAACTTTAACCATAATCATGAATAAAAGAATAAGATTTTATCAAAATAAAGATTTCAGTTCTATCAAATATACTATAGAAAAAAAATAAACTGTAAATGAAGACAATCACATAATTTTCCATCATTTAGAATCTCTGAATAGGTTTTCTAACACAAATACTGATAAAGTTCTAAAGTTTATAAATCTTATTTCTTTTCTGTCATTGAAATAGTTTGTCACTGTTTTACATCAAAAATATCCCAACACCAAAATGACAGCTAATATTGCTTTTATACGGTTTTAATTCAAATTTCAATCTCAATTCAAATCTCATTCAGATAACAGAATCAATGTAATAATATCAGGTAAAACTACTTGTAAGTGAAACAATATATAACAGAGATAAGCAACTCCTACCGCTGCATATTTACCGCCTAAAATATGTAACGGACCCACTATACAATGTTAATTACCATTTATTGGTGGGATAAATTGATGCTGGTTTAAGTTTATTTTACTCCTATCATAAATTGAAATTGAACGTTTCGAAATCATAAACATTTCCCAAAATCTTTCCGATTTTTCCAAGTTTGCGTCATAGCTTTTAAAACTTCAATTTTACATTACTTTGAAGTGAAACATCTTTTGAAAATACAACATCTTGATAGCAATAGAGATTGGACATGGAATCTTCCTTTCTTATGTCCATAGACTTAATTTCAATCCACAACAAACAAGCGACCGGGAAATAATATAAGACTTAGGGAAGTTGTTAATCTCTGTTATATATAAATGTCAGGTATTATAACTAACTAACGAGGATTGCCAATAAGAATTTAGTACTCTTTATCACATTTTTCACTTGATATTTAGTTTTGAGTGCTGAATTAAAGTGCCATAGTTAACAATTAAACTGTTGTATTTACTTTGTTCTCTTTGTGATACATGTGAATATAAACCGTGATAAAATACAAAATCAATTTATGTGCAAGTGTGCATTTATAAATAGTTGGTATTTTAATACAATAACTTTGACTTATATAAATCAAAATTACATGACTGTGCAAATGCAGGACACACTAATTGGAACACCGAATTTCCCAGAATTCCTTCCCCCCTCCACTTCCCCCCATCACTTTTACCTCTCAGTTCCAATCAGCGTGCTTCCTGCTATATATATATAGAGTACCAGGATGTGCGGCCACAATAAACCAGACATTGTGAATTTATCCCACAATTCATTAACCATTAATTAGCACATTTCAAATGCCCTGAGCAATTTACAGGAACAAAATATTTCTGGTTTACTGTGGAAAGGTTAGCTGATAAGTTTTAGGATATCATGCAGGTTATATAACTCCCTTCACCAGCTGCCTTACAGGCTGTACCCCACATCTTCAAGTCTGTGCCACTTATAGCCCAAAATGTTTTACAAGTTGTCTCCCTTTTGTCATTAAACAATCCAAAAATAACACTTTTATAATAACAACATTTGATTTCAAATTATGGATATGGTATATGAAAATGAATCATAATGGGTGAAGTGAAATCTGAGTATGAAGACAAATGGTTTATGATACATGATGTTAGTAATTCTGCAGGGATAATATGGGGGGTGGTAATCTGATATATGTACATCCAACAATGACAGCATGAACAAATGAACTAATGCTATGCATGACATGACAAACTGATGCATGATGAATAAACAGGACTGCCTATTTACCTTGAGATCCCGAGTTTTCGACGGTGGCGATCACAACTCGCTGATTGTCGATAGTGGACACTTGTTCATCAATGTCAACATACCCTGTCTGTCCGGACTACAAAAGCAACAAATTCAGTCACGAGAAATCAAAAAGATCCCAAACTTCAATCAATAGAAACGAGAACGATCCCTAGCTTTCAATTAATAGATATGAAAAAGATTTCTAGCTTGAGAAAGTAAATATCTAAACAGAATTTCTTTGACAACATGCTTATACTCTGTTATAGCCATGAAGTTGAACATTGCTTTCTCTTTGCATTTCTCGTGTTTTATAACCTACCACTTCTACAGTAATGCTGTCCAGCTTTGTTTTTATAACCTACCAATTGTACAGTAATGCTGTCCAGCTTAAAGCCGTATTTGTTCAGGATTGGTTTGAAGACATCACGAACAGTGCGGTTGGGCTTGGCTTTCACTCCGATTGATTTCCTGTGGGGAAGGTCCATCCGGAACAGCACACGCCTCTCAATCATGACTTCTTTTGACCCCAGTGTAGAAATATCTTCGCCCAAATCCAGAGGCTGTAATTCAATCGTAATCATTTCTAATCTGTTTATACATGTTTATTAAAAGCAGTGAAAATTTCTTTTCAACTTAATCGCAGATTCTAGAATAATTTTCATATGGCTTTTATCATCTACTGTATCTTTATCATCGCTACATTTTTGAAAATTTCTTTGCCTCTAATGGGTTCCATTTGTATTTGAAACTAAAATAAGATCGAGTGCTAATGATTTATGTTCTAAATGTAATTTGTGTTCAATGAAGTCGGAAAACCTAAAATGGTGGTGGATTAAATAAGTCAAGAGTTTCAAAAATTAAGCTTATCTAAGGGAAGTGGTTTCAGTGACAAGAATATTTATAATGGGTGCTAGATATTATGCGTACAATGGATGCTAGAGATTATGCAGTAAATGAAGTAAGATGAAAATGAAATGTAATGACACCCCCCCCCCCCTTTCCCTATATACATGATACTATAGCTCAGGAAAAAAAAGTGTTGCCCTTGATCCTCACACTGGATGTTACAAGATTAAAACTCTACTCCAAATATGTGCCTCGTTCTAACCTTGTCTGATCCCAACAGGAATACATCAACAGCGGCGATGGAGAGACCCCTTTTTTCGCACAAACGACCGAGCACTGTGCGGACGTTCTGCCCGGGTTTTGTACACACCACCGTAGTGGATCCGTCGGGCAGGATCACACGACAAAACTTCACATTCTTTTCCTCGCTTCCATCCTTGTCTTTCGTCTGTTAAACAAAAATCAATATCACTTCATCTTGTAACTCTCACATTTTGATTAAAAAAAAAATCACAAACTTAGGAGTTCAATCAATCAATCCAGATTTATTTTTATTCTGGTATAATGTGTGCGCACAATTGTGTCTGCACATGTGTGTGTGCACGTGTGTAGAAGACACTTCTGAATCATTTAGACAGCTCTGAAAGCATAAAGATAAACAATTCCTTAACATTTTTTTTATCACCATCAGTTGTTCTTTCCTACGTCAAGGACAAAATAATCAATAGCTGCGAGACTTGATCTCCCTGCTAGGTTACTGACCTCTTTCGCATTTGCCTGGACTTCTTTCCTCATGGTACTGAGGTCAATTCCGGGGCCAGACGCTGGCTTACGTTGTGACATCATATTGTTGTTTACTTCCTTGGTAACCGCGGATGACGACACAGACATTTTCTCTTTCTCTTTGTTTGGCTTCTTCAGATCTGTGTCTGATGTTGCCTTTAGACTCGGTTTACTGTTTTCTGAAATAAAAATAAATTCAATAAGAGGAGGGCTCAGGCATAATATTCAAAACAAGTCCTCAGTATCTCACCATGTGAATGAATAATCTTACAATGGAAACAGTAAAAGCTTTTTCTAAGTAATTTTCCAGAATTTACAGCACTGCTATATCTGACCAATGAAAGAGCACTCAGCACAGGTTGTATGATCCACATTTTTGTGGACCAGTATGGGTGCATGATTCACATTTCTGTGTACGGGTGCATCATCCACATTTTTGTGGGACCAGTTACAGGTGCACCAATCCACATTTTTGTGTACGGGTGCATCATCCACATTTTTGTGGACCAGTACAGGTGCACCATCCACATTTTTGTGGACCAAGTACAGGTGCACCATCCACATTTTTGGTGTACGGGTGCATCATCCACATTTTTGTGGACCAGTACGGGTGTTACCGTGTATGATCCACAGTTTTGTGACCAGTATGGGTGTATGATCCACATTTTTGTGGACCAGTATGGGTGTTACCGTGTATGATCCACATTTTTTGTGGACCAGCATTAGGTGTGGGCTTACTTTTGCTCCACGGCAATGGCAGCAGTGATCTTCGCCTCTTCTCCTTGTCTTTGTCTTCTGATTCTTTGTCTTTAGATTTCTTCTTGTCTTTCTTTCCTTTTCCCGCCTGCTCCTCGCCCTCCACCTTGGGTAGCTGTAGGGGCTTCCCCTCCATTTCTCTCATCAGGTAGACCTTGTACATCTCAGACTTTATAAATCTAGGATAGCTGTCCTGCTTCATCAGTTTGAAGATCTAAGTGAGTAAAACAGTGTACATCTAATAGTACTTATATAGCAATTGTCTTATTTTTCCAATGCTTCCTTAAGTTTAAAATTACATGCAGAAAAAAATAGGACGCAACTCCTCCCTTTCCACTGCCATTTCTAACTTCCCTGATTTAAACATTTGATTACGCAAAACTAGTCCAATATTGATTCTAAATTAACAGCTTCCTGGTAACAGTAAGCAGACACGACATAACTGTCAATTTGTTTTATTAGTTTTGCTGTGTTCCGGATACAAGAGGAGCTTTCCTGCGTAACTTTCAATTCATTTGCCTCCATCTCATTTCAGACACCCAAAAGATCTTTTGAAGTATAGACTGAAATGTGAATCGGACTCTCATATTTCTTTATGCAGTACGTTACCTCTTGTTGTGGCCGATCAAATGTACTACTGCTGGGATTGTCAAGCTGTTTTTCCACTTGCTGCCGAGCACTCTGCTCAATATTAATTGGATCTGTGGCTTTTACGGACACATGCTTTGAGAAAATTTCTTTGGCTTTGGCTTTGCGTTTGTCAGCTTCTATGACCTTTTTGTACTGCTCCACAGCTTTCCAGAAAATGATGTTTTCCTGGCTAAATTCTTTTTTCAAAAATTCCTACAAATATTCAATGTCAACAATGAGTTACTATAATAAAAGAAATATTAAAACATCAAATAGATAAAGCTGTAGGCATTCTTATATTGCATTTATTATTTGTAATAACCTGCACACCCATATATCAGCTGCTCCTATGCCAACATGATCCCAACACAATGTGTCTTGTGAGTATGCTAAGCCATAAAATTCAGGGAGGCCTTTGGATTGCAACACCCCCCACCCCCAATGCATCAACTGACCAAGTTTAATGGTCACAATGTGAAAGATATGAAAGCTAGCAGACGGACTAGCAGGAACGCCTATACCAGATATGACCTGTCATAAGATGATTATGTAAAATGAGTGTTGTCAAATCTGTAGAAAATCAAAATTGATTACTTGACAGCAGTGGTTGACCCTAACTGACTAATGATCCAGCAAATAATATCACTTCACCAAGACTGTTCTAAATTAATTAATTGAACCATATATGCAGTATCCAGTTGCATTATCGTTTTCAGTGTTTAAAAGTTTATCATTAAAGGAATACACATATCTTAACCTGAATAACATTAAAATGACTACATATGGAAAATAAATCATTCAACAACACAGACTTTACATTTGTCTTGTAAGTTTAACTAAGAGAAAAAGTCCACAAGAAACACGCCACAAAACAAAATGTTTCCACATGATCGATTTCATTTTGCTATCACAATCAATCTACAACTACCAGCTTTTAGTTTCACCATGGCTTTCCATTTTCTGCCGTTTTCATGTATAAAGATTAAGAAACCCAGTCAAAAAAAATTCATGCCATTCTACAATATCAATAGTGAATGAAATGCCATTTCCTCCTTAACAAAGCTTTGATTGTAGATTTGTTTTCTTAAGATTCTTCAGGGGAAAAAAGCATTATTTTCTTGAATTTTGTGAAAATTCTAGCTTTCAACTGATCAGGAACAAACTATGCATGCATGCTTACCATAATTACACTAACACTTAACACGTTAATGTTATCATGTAAAGTACAAACTTAAGGACATCGCAGAAAACTTTTTTATAAAATTTGTACTTTAAAAATAACGAAGAATCTTACCGTAAAAACAATTAGTCCTGCGCCGTCTTTCAGAAGTTTTTCAAAATTGACCGCCCAACCAGCCACCCTGCCGATTTCTTCTTCTTTAAGATCTTCATCATCATCACTATTGTGAGAGTTAATGTTGTTGACACTGCCAGCTGATGATATTCGCTGGGCCTGGTGATCATGTTCCAAGGCAATGAGAGACTGGAATTAGGAAAATAGAAATGTCAGAGGTGCAACAGAGGCCAAAGTGTTCCAGCATACATAAGTATAGGTCATGACTTTCATATATACTGGAAGTTTTAACCTATCAGTAAGGGAGAGAGAGAGAGAGAGAGAGAGAACGAGAGAGAGAGAGAGAGAGAGGACCTTTTCTTGCCACAGACAATCTGATCAAAACCATTCAGCAAAACAACTCACCATCACATTCCTATTGAGAATATCTTCCTCAAAATCACCAAAACCGTCCTCAAAATCACCAAAAACATCCTCTTTCACATCAAACTGATCGTCAAATCCAAACTCAAAGATAGGCATTTTGTTCTCTTTCAACAAAATGCACACAGGAAAAAATTAATAACTTCCAATCAATTCAAAATATCAAGTCTAAGAGGGTCTACGTGCTCAATCCAAAAACACTTTCTGCATCCTTCCACAAACCAACTTTAGCTTTTATATGAAAGTGGAGTTATTTCAATTAAAGAATTAGATTGAGTGATATATCAAAGATTGAGTGATATACCGTTTACAAAAACATAATAACATTTATCAACACTGCAATTAAAAATGACTCATCAGTGGTTCAATGAATGGTACTGGGAAAATCAGTCTTGTCCCTCAAAACTATTACATGTTTTCACACCTTTCTTTGCAAACACCAATTTTCTAATCCTAACCTTTGATTGTCTACCTGTAGGCAGTTCAATCCTGGCTTCTAGATAGTATTACCTGTTAACATGATTTAAGATTCAATGTCACCTAGTTCATCATTGGAATTTAAAAACAAAGGTTTTTATTACAGAATAAAAAAAATCGAAGTGGATAGCCCAGCCACTGGAGTGGAACAATGCCTGGTAGCTATTGTTTTATTGTTTTACAACTGAATGAGTGGCATATCAAATTTGGGATTTAATAATGTACACATCAAAATAATATAAAGCAATGGGAATTGATGTTAACCTACATTTATTAACCTATATGTATACATTTACAAAACCAAAGAAATAAAATAAGTTAATCTGGAACTGGAGATTTGACCTTTATCACATTAAAAAATAAGAAGGTCTATAGAAGTATTCAAAAGAAAAGTTGAGCTACTTGGAATGAAGCATCATAGAACTGCCAGTTATGTCAACGCAAAATCAAATTTAAAGTGATGTTGTGTTTTAAAGAAAACCAAAGTTGATGTGAATCATTTTTTTTTTTTTTATTACAATATAATGGATAAAACTCTTCCGGATATTTTGGATCCACCCACAAAAAGTGTATGACTGCTGAACTTACCCATCTCCTCCGGTACAATCCGTTGGGAGAGAACAAGACCCCCACCGACAGGTCATCCTGTCCCAGGGTAAAAGTCTCCGACTTGCCCAAAAACATCACAAGCTAACACTCACAGGCCTTCACATTCCTCCTCAAATCAGAACCTGTCATTGTTTCTAACAACACTCACAGTTTCCAAAGAACCTTAGAATTCCGAAAAAGACTTGAGTTATCATTAACTGTAACTCTCTCCGCCTTGACTCTCATGTTCTTCCTTCTTTCATTTTGAACTTCCTGTCAGCTGAGACTAGTAGTTGAAAAATGAGACTTACTTGGGACACCTGGTGAAGTGGGACCTGATAACTTGACTATATACCGGGACAAACGTCCTTATTTTTGGACTGTTGATCTTGTACACGTGTCAAAGTATCGACTGTGCAGTTTTTAAATGTAACAGCAATTAAAATATTGCATTGCTAATCTATTCCATCTTTGATCCAAGATAAAAATCTGAGCTTTTGAAATTTCGGAAGTGACTCTTAATGATGCACAGATTTTGTCACAAAAATGTGCAGAAAAATACAATTATTCATGAAAAAGGGGACTTTAAAAATATAACTTTCAGATATAATACAATCATACCTGCAGATATTGAAATACATCTAAATACCATGAAAAATTTCATTGTTTCACAAAACACTTTTTCTACTTTTCAAAAATATAATTATTCAGATTGTTCTGATCATTTAAAGTTTACATCTTCTTTTAATTCACATATTCTTTTTCTTTTTTTTAAATTAATCTAAAACTAGACAATTCTTTAAAATGAGCAGTAATATTTTCTCTTCTAATAATTAACATATTTCACTTACTGTATTCAGTCTTCCAACAACTAAAGACTTATTAAGTCTCTTAGAGAGTTTCCTAAAGCTGAAGGATTTGTCAACAACATTCTCACTGTTTCTTTTCTTGACACTTGGATATAGTCTCTCATACTTCTGCTGTTTTTCAACACTTGATCTTTTGATAGTAGTATCTAAATACATCTTGGCCTTACACCTCTAATTCATACATGTACATGACTGCCTAGAGATGGTGAACAACTATATAATAAATTTAGGCTTCAACACTTTTATCTACCCTCTGATACAGAAAAATGTATAAGTGTTCAATTACAATGTCACATAAGATTTCTTTTATTACAGATTGATTGCTGTGGAGATGATAATCAGATTATATATTAGTTTCATAAGTTGTAATCCTGTTTTCACACCCTGATATTGCATCCCCAGTGAAGCATAATATGTTTGTAACTTTAGCCAATCAGATCACAAACCTTGTCCACTAGACCACAATTGACCAATCAGTGACAAGTGAATAAAGGTGATGGATTTCCTAGTCTTTACTAGTATGGCATGATCCCTGCAGTCAAAACTTTCTGACACCAGTATGTTTGAATAATCTTATAATGAAAAACAATAAAACTACTTTTCTGAACACACTTCAGGCCTAGGCTTTTATGACTAAGCAAGTTTATTTAATTACCATTACAGGATCAAGTGCTAATTGGCGGGGGAAAAGGTGTTAATTTTTCCCCCACGAATTTAAACTGTATCTTACATCCTGTGTTTGATCATATTTGTTTGACTAACTGATTCCAGCTTAGCTTTAGCAAACAGTATCTTTCAATGAAATACTGTACTACCCTCTAAATCTCTGCTAAACCTATTTGCTAAAGTATCAAACATGATCGAAGCAAACAAAAACAAAACAAACAAAACATGCAAAATTGATAAAGCAAGCTTCATCAACTCTTTGGTAGTGATAAATTGAGCTTGACTCGCACACAAGCACGTTCTGACTCTGAAGCCTTAAATTTTACATGTATCCAAACACTTCAAAAGCAATTTAATAAAACTTGACGGGGGAATTTTATAGTTCACAAATCAGGACATAATTATGTGGTTGGGTTTTACTCAAATTCATGTATGTTAACATCAAAAACACATTAAAAATTTTAAATATTATTTAAATGTAAAGGGAAACATTTTTAAGGTGCTTTAGAATTAAAAAGAAATCTTGAACTCAGTTTTTAATACTGCATACATGTGTAGAAATATATCATGATCTAGTCTGACTGAGGGTAGTCAACTGTAAATTATTTCAATAAAATCACATACCTTGGTAACAAAATCACTGAATAATAAATTAATTTCTAAAATTTATATAGAAATACTCAGAAAATCAATAAAGTAAGTGAATCAGGCGGGAAACTTTTACAAATTATCAGGCCTAATTATACTTCCTTCTGACTCCATAAAACTCTCAGTAATCCAGTACTTATCATCAAGAGCTAAAATCTAAACAATATATAAGGGCAACCTATTTCTTTGAAATATTATAAGCTTGTTTCTATAAATCTTATGGCTTAGAAAGGAAATATTACCATTTAGTCATTCATTACTCACACCTAAGTGTACACATGCCTATTGTACACACTTTTAGATCATTTGTTTTAATACTAGTAAAATGAGTGTCAAGAATGAATGCAATTACTATATACCTGAAGAGATTGGTTCACAGACACTGATACAAGTTCCATGGTGGTATTGAGTGAAGGTTGTTAAATTTATCAAATCATCTTGGGCCTAAACTTCCAGAGTTGAAATTTCACCTCAAAACACCGAATATCTACTCCTAAAGTCAATTAATATGACACAATATGATGTTCTACAAACATATCAACTTCCATTTGACTCCATGCGAGTCTACCATAGAAAGATACACCCCTCATCTGCCCCTAAAAAGTCCATTTCATACTGCATTTGCACACACCTCTGCATCTGTGACAAATTCTACATGTTAACTTGAACTTAAATATTTATTTTCTCCAAGTCATGAAAAATTCAGAATACACAAAACTGTCAATTCAAAAGGACATTTTTTTTTTTTTATTTCTTCAGTTCTCTGATATTGTATAATGTGTGAACATCATTATCTTAACAATACACCTATTTAAATATAAGTCCCTTTACTTAGTAAGTGATTGAGCAAGACGAGATCTTCTCAAACTTGGAGCAATTTCTCAACTCCATTAATTGCCATGCACCTGCAGAGCTATTGTGATTCACTGCTGAAAATCTTTTGTATCCAATAATTCATAGTTCTGGACAAAACAATATCTTCTAGTTAATATGGTAACAAAACATACTTAGACTTTGTAAACTTACAGATAAAATTACTGTCTGCAAATTTCATCATAGCAGAGTGTTGCAAACATATTTGATAGATTGATAGATACATGTATTTCAAAATGAACCCCCCCCCCCCCAAAAAAAAAAAAAAAAACGCCAAAAAATAAAAAACAAAAAACCTAAGTTTTTGAACATTCAATTTTGCAAACATATTCAAATTACAAGATACTTTCCAAATGCACAAACAGAGCATTATTCTACTGCAACGAGGGAGGGCCACAAAAATTAATTTAACAGTTCAATGTTACAAATACACAAAAGCAAAATAAAATACCATCAGATCTTAACAGAACACCTGTATAACATTAGATATTAAATAAATCCTTAGGTATACAAATGAAAAAGAAATTATTCATTATTTTGCTTTTCCTTTGAAATCTTTCAAGAAGGAGTTAATGGAACTTTTAAAATGACATCACTTTTATGACTTGATGACCTGTAAAGAGCATTTTTTTTCTTTTTTCAACACAAAAATGGCACTTCATCAATAATTAAAATACACTAGAGGGAAAAAAAAGCATTTGTCAACTTCTAAATTATAGAGCTTAACTTTGAGAATCTGAAACCTCTTCATAAAAATCTTTTTTCCTTAACTGAACATTTAAAAATCCTTGGGGTTCTTATCTACAAAAGTCCTTTAAGAGTCACGCACATTCTTTATTTGAACAATATTTTCCATGGCCGTATCATGAAAAGTTAATACTGTTTTTAAATGAACAAAGATTGATTTGAAAAAAGAGTAATGAATATTTGGTCCAATTCTTAAAAAATAGTCGGCATATGACAATTGGAAAGAGAGCTTTAGTTCGTGAATGACCACAGCACTTGGTTTAAATATAATCTAAAATACCCCTACAACGGCTCTAACCCCTTCTGCCTGCACACTATAGCTAGCTTGTACACTCAGCACAGTGTTTCATGCAATAATCCTCTTATACTGTTTTAAACCCTCCACATCAAAATAAAGCAATGATTTGGGTATAATAGCCGGAATTAACACTTTTTATTGGAGATTTTTAGCAATTATGATAACATGCAAAAGTGGTTGATATAAATCAGTAGTGTTAAAAGAAGATCTGCTTATAAGGGAACATCTAGATATACTGTATAAAAATCTACAACCAGACAGACCCTATCAGTACTAGATACATCTTCTGAAGACAAGTTCATAGCACCTCAAGAACAGACAATGTATAAAAGTTCTGCAGAATTTATACCCACCATGAAAATGTTGATCTAATGCTAAGCTTTATTTACTTTTTGCTATCAATAGCAATTAATCTCACAGTTTCTTCTTGATTTTCCACACACTACTACCTAAGATGTGAACCATGTAAACTTTCATAGCAACAATATTCTTTTTCTTTTGAATCTATAAATATTGAAGCATTATGAAAATATTACCTTTTCCTGTAAAATCAACAATGCCTACATATAAGGATTGGAGAGTATAACATCAACGTCAAACCAAACCTATAGGACCACACATTTCCCTGGCAACTTAAAAGTTGAAAACCATGTAATAGTTTACAAATTTCCTGAGTCTGCATGCATCTTAAAATGCTGCACCTGCGAAAACCTTGTTTGGACTAATCCATAACTTTACCGGGTAAGATTAGATAATAATAATATATCCCTTATCTCTACTACCGGTAGGAACTTAAACTGCATACCACAACCTATCCATGTCCTCAAAATGGAAGGGGTCCTGAACCCACTGGTATAATATGCGACCATGAACACCAACAAATGCACATGTGAAGTCGTACTTACCAAGATAAATTTGTGACAGATTTTCCTGTAAACTGGTAGCACTGCGGGAATCATGCCGCCATGAGAGCGGACTACATCGAATAAATCCAACATTATTTGAAAATATCTGGACTAGAATCTTAACACTTGCAGATTCGTACATACTAATGAATTCTTTTTTGTTTTGATCACTATATATAGCGAGTGTCATATGAACCACGCTTTGGATAAGTGTTTCCCACACTCAAACAATGACCGCCAACAATATACAAACCATGGGAAATTGTGAGTACGCCACAACAAGAAATTACAAGAATGTGACAAACCATCAGCATACTCCTCGTAGCGGATTTTCTCACACTATCCTTACACGGGAAAAGTCATTCATCTTAAAACTCCAAAACCAAAGTGTACTAGGCCATCTCTCCGCGCAGATTTTAATAATGGAATATCTCACACATACTACCAGCAGAATTAGGACAATAAAACCAAACTATCATCTATAATCAAACATAATCTCTACATACATGTATTCAAATATAGAGGTACCTTATTTTTGATATTATAATCTTTTTTTTTTTTTTTGTATGTCATATCAAAAATCATTCTACAAAACAAAATATTAATGTTTTTCGAACCTTATTCTTTGACCTACTAATCTAAAAACCCACACCTGTCTTACTTTAACCATTACCTAGTTATTTGTACCAATATTTGAGCTTACTAACATGTATGCATGTGATTACTACTACAGGACACTACCCATCTTAATGATGGGAATGGGTGAGGGGGGGGGGGGCGGGGGGGGTGGGGGGGTTATTATCTGACTGCTGCTCAGTCTCCTGAATGCAGTGCTATTTTGTTGGCCCCTTACCTCATGAGAATGGCTGAGGGGGGCCTGTAACCTTGAGGCCCTTCGATGTCGTATAGAATTCGGCTTCAACCATTTGTCCCCATCATCAGCAGGTCTGTCTTTGTCTCTCTGAAAATACATAATGAAGGTCACCATAACAACAACTTTTTCAACAAAAATTTCTAATCACTGATTTAAACAATTCACACTTTTAAAGCAAACAATTTGAAGGGTGACTCGGTCAAGTGTGCAAGGTAGCAATAGCCCTCCTGATTGAAGAGCCAATATTCCAAGGGTATATTCAAACTTCGAAATGAAATAGTAAATTAATTTGTCTATTCAAGGCAGTACAAGATTAGACTCCCAACATCGCCAAAATTTGCAATAAATAATTCAATACACGCACAGTAGTGAAATAATAAAATACCAACGTATTAAGTGAAAACCTTTACTTATACTTAAAATACAAACCCATTTAAATCTAATAAATAAAGTCATTTCACAGAAGACATGATGAAATTCGATTCCAGCTGTATAGATCTGCTGTATTCATGTGGAGGTCACTATAATGACAGACTTACCCTAAAGAAGTCAGTAAAATCTCTATAAGAAAATGTTAAAGCCAGTTTGCGCATATCCTTATTTCGCTTTGGACGAAAGCTGAGATTATCCGGAGTTAATGCTCTTAAATACACATTGTTTTTCCCCAATTCCATGATCGTGTGGTGATCGAGATGGACGCGACGGTTTCAATACTCGCTGATCCCGTGAGGAAAATCTACGTATTCTATCGATACCTCTTACTAGAATTCACTGTTCACCGACAAATATATCAAAATTCATCTTGTTTCCTATATGAAATGATTTTGACAAGTTTGCTGTACAATTTCTGTACAATTTCAAGTCTTGGTCAACAGGTATATCTATTGTTCATGAAATCCAACCAATTTTTGTTGCTGTCACGAATGCATACTTTGTTTATCAAATTAAATCAACCCGATCCGGCCTTTTGGGGGTTATTTGTCAACTCTTGATGCCACTGCCTGATACAAATTATCACAAAATGTTTGGATGAATAAAATCTTGTTTCTTCTCACTTCTGAAGCTCAGCATAAATATCTCTTGAAATTCATCACAGGAAGCATTCTATTATTCTTCACTCAAGCCCCATTTCATACACGAAGCTTAGAACACTGTGGTAATCTAATAAACCTTCAAAAACATTGCTCTCCAAGAAATATTGACTTTTGATGAAACTCGGATGATTGCACTGAAAGAGACTGAGAGAGTATCACGCATTTGGAATGACATCCGACAATATAGCAGTATTGACTATGATTGGACTTGAATACGAGGTGTGGATCGGTCCAATATACGACAGGCATTGAGCGATTGTCAGAACAAACAGGATCCACTAATCTACCAGACAAACGCTACTCACACAGATCAGGGCGCGATATGCCAGGTTTTCGATTCCTGCAAGACTGTGTTTAATTCTCAGCTTTCCGTCATCTGTATCAATTCAAGCTTCAAATATTTCCTTAATCGGCAAAGATACGAAACATCATAAAACACGAAACTGCAATACATTCAGCATAAACTGCAGTTACAGAATAGTATTTAAATCTTTTTCCTCAGAAGCGATGGTGTGAACACAGTCTTTGCTTTTCTTATGGAACACAACCTAATTTTCTGCATTATGAACAAGTATCATTTAACCGCTGTACAACTACATCACCAAGAAATGGCTGTTTGCCTGTAGCTGGGAAATTGGAGGGCCAGTGATATGGTAGATCAATAGATCTGTGTTAAGATCTATTCCTGAATCCACATTAAGTCACACTCAACAAGGAACTTCCATCATGGAGAGAGAACACAATACGCACAAAATGAATATTTAACTCCCTCAGCCCTTCTCTTTCATAAAGCCATTTTAAAAACCACCATAAATCAAAATGAACATCAGATGTTTTCTTAAACTTCCAAATCCAAAATTATCTCCATGTTATCCTGTCACAATGCGGAATAAATCCACAGATGTTTGTTGGAAGAAACTAAAAGTCTAAAATAAGGTAGCCATGTTTCCTCAGGTAAATATGTTTAGGGCAATCACGAATTCAAAAATCGGAAATCCTCAAACAGTCTTGATGTTTAAAGGGACATCAGATCAGAACCTGTAGAGACAGTTCTATGATTTAGAGTTGTATATCCTTCCAACAAACAGAACGTTGCATGATACACATTCTTAACATAGATAAATGCCTTCTCTGTGTGACCATTTAAACATAATATATAAATATATGTTCTTCAAAAATTTACACACTGCGACTCAGCCATAGGCTAAATATTTTTAAAGACAAGTTCTAAAGAGTCAATATTTTGTGTTAATAATTACTAAGGTAAATTGTCGTTATGGTCTCTCTCTGATTATTTTGAAAATATTGCAAAAAATGACGTAATCTTAAGGAGTGCTTATCATTCAAGGATCAATCAACTAAAAACATTTAAATCCTTCGTTTTTCACAACACTTCTTTTCCTATCTTAATCTCTTTTTATCTTTAATTTTTCTTTGCATTTTTAGAGTACGTACTAATTTAGACTATCACTCTCAGGCAAAAAAAAAAAAAAAAATGTGCTCATGCATGCAGGGTTAAACCTTATAAAGATAATTCATAAATTGGTAGGTGAGACTTTCATTTTACTTATTGGTGGATAAATTTAAATTTTCTCATTTTCATGTTTCTGCAATACATAGATATAAAACTTTTTCATATTATGTGCATCATATGGTGACTCTAGGTGGAAAGGATAACACTTTAGCGCCCGGAAACCATATTGCTACTTCCATGTCCAGTAAGCTTGACCTTTTGACCCCAAATTCGAAAGGGAACTTTTTCGTCCCATAAGTAGTCCATATGTATGATATGGCGACTATTGTAAGAAAGGATATTAACACTTTAGAGCCTGGAAACCACATTATTACTTCCATGTCCAGTGTGCTTGGTTTTTGACCTTTGATCCAAAATTCAATAGGGAACATCTTCGTCCCATGGGTAATCCATATGTACCTTATGGTGACTCTAGGTGGAAAGGATAACACTTTAGAGCCCGGAAACCATTGCGTCTACAGACGGATGGACAGACAGACAACCTGATTCTGGCATACCCCCTCCCCCAACTTTGTTGAGGGGGTGGGGGGGGGGGTATAATTAAAGCTTCCCTATATAATGCAGTGCTTTTAAGGTCACAAAATAATATAAATATGTCCCAAGTTTTCTTAAGGAATACACACTGCATCTTTTCAAATTCAAAGATTCACACAAAAAAATACATGAGGATTGCTTATATATTTCAGGAATTTGTGTATTTGAGAGGCAGTTTGGCTTGCATTAGTGAAGGTATGCCAATATATATTCATAATCCTCCAGATATCTGCATAAATTTAAAACCAATATGTCTGATAATAAGATATAGATAATGCCTTACTTCTTTAAATGTGTCCCATACAGAGATCTTCCATCTGATTAAAATATTTTTTGCTATTGTCTGCTTTGAGTAAATGTCAATGATTTTATCAGGTCCTGTACTTCATTTGTATTCACAGTTTATAAATTTGAAGATTTCCAGAAGATATAAAAATCTCATAACCTGATCTTTAATAGAAGAAAGTTGTGTGTGGGTGTGTGTGAGCCCGTGCACATGTGTAAGTGTGTGCATGCGTTAATGTTTGTATTTTTTAACCTTTGATTTCAAGAGCCATCGTGATCCATACTGGGAGAAACAGCTATATTTGGTTGAAATTAGGACTTTCAATTCCTAAAATATCCTAAAAAGCAAAACTAATTGATTTATCTACCCATGTAAGTAAACTTCAATTTCCTGTTTTTTGGTGATAAAGAAAATTGGAAATGTTTCAGAAAAGCCATGACCAGGCAAAGTCAAGTCAGATTTTATCAAAGGAAGTTAGCATCGGTCTCCAATGCATTGTATAGTGGTGACTGATCACACTGATCGGAACTTACATACATCAGCAACACTTTGAATTCTTTTATTTTCCTTATTATTTTTTAAAATTGAAGGAAATCTAATGCAATTCCATCAAAAGATTTCTGTCATGTTCAATTCGGACCCAGTCTTTTCCATCAGTTTGGCAGGGTTAAGTTACAGAACATGGATTCTTAAATCAATCTATCTTTTGTATGGAAATAAAAAAAATATTAGTTTCTTTGCATTGCTATTCTCCTACCAAATTTCAAGAAATTGGAATTTTAGTGAAACTTTAATGCAACATTTTCATCACATTGACAGATGACCCCCAGCTTATGCAATAAAGCTACATATATCCTAAGTGATAATCAAACAAATTACCTTTTGACTTGCAATTTCTTGTTTTTATCATCCTTTGGGAAATTTTGGGAAAACACCTGTTTTTCAGCAATGCATGGTAATGGGGCCATATATGAGTGCATGCGTACGTGCGTGTGTGCTACTTGAACTTCAACCCCACCCCCAAAAAAACATTTGTGAAATTGCAGGATGCAGTACCACTAGTAGAATGTAGAGTACTCAGTACAAATAAAGGACCTGATGAGCCATTTACAAGTTGTTCAGTCTGACCCTAAACACATATGTGAATGTTAATTGTTGTTGCAGATACAGGCAGAGCCCAATTTTTTTTCACTTCCAGGTTTAATACCAACGCACTATCAAAATAATCTGAATAACATGTTGATTTCCTCTTGCACAATTACATGTAGAACATGACGAAATCATACAAACTGAGAATTGATCAACAAAGGCGTCACATCCCAATAGTACAACATACAATGCTCTATTTGAGCACCAAAGGACTTATAAATAGCAGCATAAATTTTATGGCAAGATCGAAATAAATCCACGGGAAACTGGCCGACACCAAAAGGAAGCAACAGGAACCATTAAAGACTTGCCAAGGAAATAAAATCCAGCGTAAAACCAGGGAAATAATTAACGGTACTGAGCCCTCTCACAACCAGATGCAAGGCAGGAAATACAGGCAAATTAATATAGTGGGCATCATTTCAGTCTTTGGTACCCATGCATAATATTCTTGATTTGTTCTTCTTAATTGTTTCCATAAACATGTACGATTCATGAAAACTTAAGCTTTCATTCGGTTAAAAAAAAAAAAGCACCATCAAAATCAAACAACATAGAATATCTGTGTACAGCTGCATAACCTTTTTGGACGAGCACAGATATCACGAAAACTTAATCTGTCAAAAATGTACTACGTACTCTATGTGCTTCCAACTAAACTGAATTATTTCTCTTACCATAATTGCACCCCCTCAAAGATCTGTCTCAAGAAAGCTATTCAGTCGCAAATGGAATAGACACTTTCTTAGACTATTCTGCCACTTTAATTGTTATATCAATGAATAGCGGAAATTGATCTCGATGGCTAAATAAAGAAGCACAAATCTTGCTAGCACAAACCTTGCTGGATTTAAACTAAGAGCAGATTGTGTTAGTCCTTGGGACATTATACAATGTATTTTATGTATATTAATAGAACTGTCTTAATATCAAAAGTAAAAATTACTAACACCTTTAAAATTCATCAGTAAACATTATCATCAAACACAAAATTTGTTTTATATCACAATACTACTGAAATATGGCTGTGCTACCTTGTGTTAACACTGATAACACGAATCCCAGTGTTTCCCCTAAATAATTTGATCATAGTACATGATAAAATGTATAATAGAAATCCTGATAATTGTCAAGATCAAGTTACACGAGTATAAAGTTTTAAGTTGTAGGTGATTAAACTAACTGACCACAGCTGTACCATTACTATACACAAATAAATTTTACTGACCAATTATCATGCTGCGCAATTATAATTATGCAGCCAAATCATGATGTCCTAATTTTTTCATTGATATATTACATGTCAAAATTACATATTGAAAATCCCAAAAAACAAAAAATCTCGAAGTCAACAATCAAATCCATGCTGAACTCACCTTCCCGACATGATTAGTTGATATGAGAATGCCACGAGGGAAATTCATGGCAACAAAATAAATCCTTCTACTGATAAAAGTCCACTCACAATTGAATGTCCAAGGCAAAAAAAAAAAAAAAAAAAAACAACACCCCACAATGCTTAGTTTTGAGAAATGCTGAACATGGTGGGCCCCTGTGTCTATATGATGTCTCCAGTGATACACCAGTGTCCGCCTAGTGTGCTGCCACAAGACAATCAGCATACCTGATCAATAGCAATAATGAAATATCTCTTCTGGCCTAGCAGGAAATTAATCTTCCTGTGCAACCAAAACACATGGAAAAAGGGGAGAAAATTCATATCGCTGCAAAATTAGCTCAATCTACCCAAGATTCTTTGAATGCAGCAGCAAAAAAAAAAATGACACAAATAAATTGACCTGTGATTTCTCGACCTTACTGATCAAGATTTCAGACAGAGGCTGATTACTGTAACGGAACTCCGAGGGTCTGAGAATGACAGGTAGAGAGTACCTGGTCACAGCTGTAGATTCACACACAGGTAACATCCTAAATCATCAGATGGGATGGACAGGTAAGAGGTCAATCAATACCAGGAAGTTGTGGTCTCAATGTATAATCCCATTCATCTAGTCAGTGAATTCATCCAAAACACTACGCTTGATATTCCTATAGTGAGTAACCGGGTACACAGAATCATGCCTGATTGAAAGTATGCATGTACCAATACACCCAAGTGGGATTTTCCCTAATTCTGCCAACAAGAAATACCAAAGTCATGTTCTTACAATCATTGCGGTAGCATACCTGGAAATCAAAATTCTCTAATCACTTGGTAAAATGACTTAAAAAGCAAAATTGACTGATTAATATTGTTGTCATGTCTAGTTTTATGGGAAGATTTTAAGTTCCTTGATAAATATAATTATCTATTTTCAGATTTAACTGACGTCTTATTCAGACAATCAAACCAAAAAGATATACCTCAATTTGAACTGAAAGATAGAAAGTGGAGAAAACAAACTCCCTCCAATTCATACTTGAAACAGTTCTAAATAAAAGTCCGTCTTTCTACCTGAAACGACCTCAGTGATTCAGGAGATGAAGGACAAAACAGGTACCCGAAATAACGGGAAACACAAGTCATGTTGTAACGATCATGCTCGGGTCCATTTTTCCGGATTTTGGGGTTTTTTTGCGTATCACAAATTTTGCGAATCTGTCCCAAAACACTGCTATTTTTTATTTGCGTGTTCCTTTGTTTGCGATTATTGGTATTATCTGAGAAATAAGATATGGAACACAGTTGGTGTAAATTTTATGCGAATTCAATTGTTTGCGGTTAAAAAATACTCGCAAATAAAGCGAAAATTAGATTATCGCGGAAAAAAAACGTTATACGGTAAGCATATGGTGTCAAAATCTAAAGCATGGTTGTATTTTGATGATGGTATCATGGCCAAAACAATGAGTGTATGATTTTAATATATATGCCACAGGATCAATCAAAAGCATGAAATGGTAACAAGCAGAATTAAGAGACGGTGCTGTTTTTAGTACTATGGACATCAAGTGTAAAACAGTGTAAAACAGAGCTAGACCATGTCCATGCACAAGTAAGTATTTTAACAAAATACAAATAACAGTTTTTGATTTTGTATATATATTGAAATTTTAAAATAGCTACATAGACCCAAAGTGAAATACACGAGGCCAGATTAAAAATCTTGTTGCTGATCCAACCAAAATTGTTTGGAACCATGAAAGCCCATAGTGCCTGACCACAAAATCTACACACAAGAGATGTCAGATCATCCAATAAACTTCACTGGCTGCATTACAGACAAAGCTTTTCTTCTTCTGTAACACATTTAACAGTAAATACTCAATCTAATTAAAATTAGACCTTCCATCTGCTCCCCGGTTTTGATCAAAACCGGGGAGCGGATGGAAGGTCAAATTTTAATTAGATTGAGTAAATACTGTAAATTGATCAACTTGTGACCTTCACAGTGAAAGCATGAACATCTTAAAGTGTTCTTCTGTATGTTAAGTACTAAAGTGCAGCCCAGCTAAAAAGAGGAATAACTCTTGCTGAATTCATTTCAAATTTTATATGGAAAAAGGCTGATTTTTCTAATTCTGTTATTATAACAGCACAGGGATAGAAACTCCCAATTTTGACAACTTGCATAAGCACCCATAAAATGAACTTGCAATTTCAAAAGAATTCTCACAATTTTAAAAGACTAAAGCTTACCAGTAAATTCTTAATTTCAGATGACACCTTTCTTATTTTTTGCATACATGCATATGGGGGCTACCTAAGGACCTAAAGTGAATACAGCTTTTAAAAATATATCATCATATTATATAAATAATGACTGCAAGAGAGGGTTACAGTGGAAATTGTCACCCCGAGAAAACCATTGTTGACCGAGGCGTTAGCCGAGGTTAACAATGGTTTTCAAGGGGTGACTATTTCCACTGTAACCCTCTCTTGCACGCATTATTTATTATATTATACTAAATGTCATGGATTACAAACTCTAATCCAACTGTTTTGATCAAATTGACTAATGATGAGTAGATGCACATTAGGCCTAACGAGATGGACGCATTCGATTGTGACGTCATAATACTCTGAGCAAAAACATAACGTCAAGCATAAACATTGCAAAACTTGACTAAAGTAAGATGTTTACAAACTCAAGAATGGGAATAACTACCTACTCATTTGTGATTTGCGACCATTAAATGCTGATTTTAAAATTTGCCAACATCCGTTTTTTCGGCTCCGCTTATGCACGCTAGAAAGATGAACCGTACGCGCATAAATTTCGCGCGCAGTCAACATTTTTTTGAATAACACCCGTTGTAAGCAATGTGACTGTTGTTACGTGCTCACACACTGTGGGGCGCGGTTTGATCATTCAGCGGGTGCCAGTCTATTTTATCAAAGGTTTCTAAACCATCAGAATCAAGTATTTTACATGAAAGTATAATATTTAAATTATCAAATTAATGGATTTATATTCTGGAAACAGGCAATATGATTTTTTAACTTTCAGATATAAAGGATCTTGAATGAGTGCTTATGGCATATGAAATTTATGAAATGAGTTACCGGATTTTATATTTTCCAAGCCTTGGCGAGGGAAATATTTAAATCCGGTAACAAATTTCACACAACTATCATTATTAAAACACATATAAATATTCACTTTCTATTTCACAACCAAAATTTTTCGCTTTGTTATTGTTTGACATCGTCAATTCGATTGTGACGTCGTCTGCAATGTTACGGTTTGAAGAAGCTTGAAATTTCTGTTGCACTTATTTTCACTTCATAAAAGACACAAAATCCTCTTAAGGTGACAAAACAATGTCTTGTACCGTCAATGTTAACAGTTTCAAAGAACAATTGCACTTTTATCATCTGATCTTCCTGGGCCTGGAGGTTATAAAACTTTTACTCATATATACTCAAACTCGTACTCAGAGTTGATATATTTGTCTATGCACAGCTTTGCTTGTTTTGAGTTCAATCCTTGAGCATGTACTCAGACATCTGTGTATGAGAATGATCTAAATATCAAAGTTTTATTACGATTTAGAGTTAAACTGTTTGATAAAATGCTCATCAAAGTTTTACAACCTCCAGGCCTGATTTATTATTTTGTCTAAGATACTAAAAATTATCTCTTATTCAAATTTAATTAATGTAGTATGTCGCTGCATTTGTTGCTCACTCAACTCCCCCCCCCCCCCCCCCCCCAAACATTTTCAGCATCATACACTTGCTTACCTTTTTGATGAATTTAGAGACATAATCAAACGCTGCAGTGACAGGAATTACAGGGGTGAAAGGTCGGAAATGTGTAGCATGTATCGTAGCATACGGATCAAACACTTCCCTGACTGGCGTAAAACTTCGCTGCCGTCCATTAAAGGTAGAAAATTTAATTTTGGATTTCCAACCAATTAAATCAGCCATCTCAGTCTCGGCATAGAAAACCACTTTTTTATATTCTCGCATGAAAATTCATTCACACAATTAGTTTACCAGCATGAGCACGTCATACCATCATTTCACAATTCAGATCTCCAGCAATGGTACTCCATTTAAATTTTTATCTTTTCTTCATGTCAGATGAAATTTCTCTTCAGCATTTTCAATGGAAGATTACATTATACATGTCAAATATCAAAGGAAATATAAAATCAGTGTCAATTAATCTTCAATTTACAGAAATTGTTTGCACACCCACAATCTTCATTAAAATGTGAAAGGTTCGAACAGACTTCAGATAACTCTTCTTTCACATAACTCTCCTCGACACAAGAATACATTTCATTACATATGGTAGTTTACTATTTTTCGCATTTCAGTAAAGAAGTCATAATCTCCACTCACAACATTAGTTTCATTTTGATCCAGGTATTGAAATTCATCCCATGGCTAAACATTATCACCATTTTCATAAGATAGACACAACCTGCTGTGTCGCCAATCTAAATACAATCGCACAACTTTCAAGCCATAAAAATTACTCGATCGTATTAATGACCTTTTCGGTAGTGACCCAGGGTTACATCTCGAGTCTCTCGATTTGTATTCCTGATCGTAGAATTTCGTACTATATAATCCCTGGCTATACGCAGACTTGGCTTAATCCAATTGACAAAGCATTGGTGTACATATTAGCCAGCTGATTAGCCTAATGACACTGAAATGGTCACATGGTGCATTGACATTTACCTATAAGTCTTGATATCTATGTTTGACCCTTGATTTCAAAGCTCTTTAACACTGCCAAAATTTCAATTGCAAACATCAAGATTGGAAAACCTTCAACCACACAGGCCTTATATATATCCAATACACAGTTTGAATTAACTGATGTTGGTTGACAAAACAAGAATCTGAAAAGAGTCTTTTTAGTCCTGTTTGGGTCTAGTGTAATGGAATATGCCTAAGTAAACAAAACACTTATAGAAAAGTCTTCCATTAGCATTCTACATTTAAAAGACAAAAGCCAGTAGTATAAAGCCAGTCAGTCTTCACAAAGACAATTGTACATATATTCATCCTATGGCTAGATTTCAGGCATGGATGCAGACCCCATGGCAATTTTTCTCTGCTGTGGTGTGTTTCAACCTAAGATAGAGGTCTAACATTACTTCTAAGGTAAAAATTACCGATATCAGGGGGTGGGGCATAACAAGAAACCCCTCAAGAACTACACTTGGATCATATTTTTGCATAAAGATACACGTGAATGCACAGAATGGTTGAAAAGAACGTGGGAAATAAAAATATGTAGATGTTTTATGTAAATGTTTTACATTTGAAAAGGAGACCTGCTTTCACAAAGATATGACTTTGATTGGGAATTCTGCATACATTTCGACCACCCAGTTGACCTTCAAAAGTGCAAAATCATGCAGTCATCTTTGTATGTGTTTGAATGGGGATATATGGAGACATATACCGACATGTCATAAATACATGCACACTTATTATCAATCCTTAATAGTAAAACATATTGAAATCTAAGATCCCTGAAGGTATCATCTGTCTAGAATTCAAAATGGCTTTAAGGGGGTTGTGTAATATTTAAATTCCCTGGTTTCCATGTTTTGTGTTACGAAACCGAGTAAAATTATCATTTACACCTGTCAAATTTGATTTGTGTCGAACATATCGGCTATAGATCGTTTCACTTCCATACCTGGTGAGTACATGTCCTTCGCTAATTTATGCGAAAGAAACTAATAATAAACTCATATAGGCTGCAGCGTCGATTCTTTAGAATTTCACAAATGAAAAAACACCACCAAAAAAAACCAAAAAAACAACCATTGGTGTTCTGTCTAGAAGCAACAATCACAAATGCGAATGTACTTGGTCATGGTAATCCTATTACTGCTAAGCTATTCTGGAAATTTTAAAATTGGTGAAGAAAGAAAAGTCTACATTTAAGTCACTGATCTGGAGAGTTCATTCTCGATCAATTCCTTAATAATTAGACCAGGCTAATGAAAAGTGAATCAAACGTCAAACTGCATGCCCCAAACATTCACCCGTACCCCTCCTCTTCCTGTCCAATATATATTTCTCACTGGTTGCTTATGCAGTATCAATCATCATCAGAAATTTAGAACAGTGTATCAATGTTACAAATTTTGGATTCACAATAGACAATACTTTTGTTTCTACGATATCGAAAAAATGTCAATTCACATAGAAATAACATTAGATAAAATCTTGGACATGAGGCCAACTGAGACCATAATGCTCACCTGAGTTACAATGGCCATGATATAATCTAGCTCTTTCTTATATTCCCACAAATTTCTGACCCCATTATAGCACAACAGGGTCCTCAGTTGGGGGGTAAAAATTTTATTTAAGAATACAAAGGTGAATTTTCAAAAGCAACAGGACTCAATCTCTGTCTTGCATAATATTTACAAGTGTCCGACCAAAAGACTATCTTGCATATAGTCTAAAAGTTACATGACCATCCAGGTTAAGTTTCAGCCAAAAAGATAAAACAAAAATATCACATCAAGCACTTTGGTATTCAAAGGAAAAGCAAAATAGGGAGGAGAGAAATGCAGCAAGAAAAGCACTTCTGAAATGACAGCGACTATAGCAATGTGTACAAAAAATGTACCTGTTGAGATGAGCTCCGTCGATACCTACAAATTAATCTCGACATTTCTGAGCATCCTCAAAAGCACTCACTCAAATACTCCAATACACAGATCACACATTCTTCTAGTAATTCCCCAAAAAGTCGGAAAGCTGCTGCTATTGAGGTGTATACAAGTATGCCAATGGATATTCACTGCAGATATTCACTGCACAAAATGTCTGTTGCTACATCCACAGACTTGAACATGTTTAAAACTTGATTATTTTTCTTCTGTATACTTTGACAAAGGTGTACAGTTTCACATTAAGACCTATCAAATTAAATCTCCAAAATTGATATTCATGGCATACAATTGATTTTCTGAGCCAGAATTCATTATGTGACCTTCGATAGCATCCTAACAGATTTCAGCATGCTCCCTTGGTCACCCTGGTTTGCTGGTGGTCAAATATTGTCCACTGTGCAGATAAGTTGTGAGTTCGGATTGGAGATTAGACCATCAGCCACAGTATTTTCGGATCTTATCGTGAACAAGCAAGGAGGTCCAAACACAAGGTAGGTAATAGGTATTCCCCGATTAAACAACAAACCTCGTATTACATCACTAATACTTATTTTTCACAGTCTGTGCCACAGAACTGTGTACATTGAGAAATAAAATCCTATTCTATCTGTAACAAAATACAATGAATATCACCTGAAGAATTCAAATATAAAATAAATTCAACAAAAAAATCAATTAAATTCTTATAGTGAACTTTACACTCTGCAAGAAGAATCAATATTTAAAAAATATATATAAAAAAACTAAATTAGCACCTCTTGAGTTTAGATCAAGGAGATTTAACTGATTTAATTTAAACCCCATCAATAATCATCTCATTCTGATAAAGGGTTGAGGAAGAATAACAAGTCCTAGCTACCAACAAGTGTATTATTATAGGGAACAACACTGCATTATAAATGCAATCGTAATATACAGATTTGATTTAGACATTTTTGATCTAGCATAGATTGTGTTTTCAGGATAATAAGAGTCTTTTTCTTTATATTTCATCTATAATCCTTCCCCCAAGTCCAGAATAAAGGTTACAAACCTCCAAGTCTAGAATAAAAGGTTACAAACTTCCAAGTCCAGGTCAATTGAAGGTCACAAACTTCTGATCAAAATACATCATTGACAATAGTTAATATCAAACCCTCATCCAACCAAAATGTCATACTTTTGAGAAAAAATTGCAATTCAAGACAGAAAATTTCATTTCTGAACATACATGAGGGTACCCTGTGATTCTTAACACTGTATAAGTGTTTGTATGGAAGATCAAACCACAGCAGTCCATACTTTCTGGTATTTTCAAAACACGAAATATATTTCTTATACCGTTTAACTTCGATATCTCGAACACTGATATCTCGAATATCATGGTTATGTCGAACTGATTTGGAGGTTCCAACCCCCTATTTTCTAAGTATTTTTACCCTCGATATCTCGAACTTCTTTCTTGGTCCCATCAAGTTCGAGATAACGAGGTTCGACTGTATTTCAGTTGGAATTCCCAATATCAAATAAATGTACTACATTTATCAAGATTCAAATTCACTGTTCACAACTGCATTGCAATTCATGAGGAAATGGCNGTACTACATTTGCACAGATATCAAAGACAAAAACAATAGATTGGAAATATACTGCAGCAGGACATACACTATAAGCAGAACGTGTAGACTGAAGTGAGCCACATCTTCTCCTGATCCTCGCCGATTTAGCACGCTGCAAAATAGCCGCCTTGTTGGGATTGTACGCCATGCTGTCTTAATTGTCTCCAAAAAATTGTTAATGAAGTAATTCACAAATTGCGAGAGGTAATTGATCTTCACCACACCTTTTTGTGTACTTTGTGATCATGACTTGATCCTGTCAGTATCCTGTCTCGGTTACATTCATCTTTACATCAACGTTAGTGGGCCTATATTCCTGTCACATCCTGACTGGTGTGATATTTATAATTACATAGGATATATTTCTAAGAATGAGCTCTGATGTCATATCAAGATGTGTAGATCTTACAATAAGCAACATTTATTATCATCGATCAACAGTCTTACTGTTAGTGTACTATCAAATCCCGCCAATTTCATTCAAGAAAAGCATTTCCTGAACATCTGAATGCAAGTAGCTGCGTGTCAAAAACAGGATTATTAAAACTGCATGGCTACAGCGATATTTCAAATCACTGTAACAACTTCATTATACTATATCATTTTATATCAAAATAAACTGTTCAAATTTAAGAGCCATCTCACATTTCTGAAACATTGAATTTGAGCAGTGCCTATATCTACCCACATCCACGACGGCCAAAACGAATCATGAAACATAGAAGCAACAGCTGACCAACGTTGTATAAAACTACACTTTCTATGCAATATTCATGCCAAGGCATTCCACCACAAATTTAACCATCAATTTAAACCTAATTGCAAAAGAAGTGTACTATGCGCTTCAATGTGGGATTCTTAAAACACCTATTAATATAAT
>CAJDSM010020245.1:0-23002 GCA_903981925.1 Ostrea lurida
GGTCTGTGTGTAATGTCTGGACACTAACCTGGCCAAACTGTGACTGATCGGCGGCCTGTGTGACTGTCTGTGTGTAATATCAGCATCTTTTTATGTGTTGAGCATCTTAAACCGATGATTCCATAAACTTGGTAGTATCTGAATTATCTTACCTGATTGTCTTGGAGTGCTCTGTGCTGTATTGTGCATAGTACATCGTAGACCAATAAGATTCCAAACTGTGAATGATGCTGACCGGTCTTGGTGAGGTAGATACTGTTGTGAATGTTCTGGAAACGACTAACCCTGACCAAACTGTGACTTTGGACCAGGTGGGCTGTGGTATGTCATGTGGAAAAGTTGTTGTAAGTTGCATAGTACATTCTAAACAGAACTTGTCTGACCAAAAAGACTAGTGATGGCTGAGCCGGTGCGCACTTGCGGAACTTGGTTGTGCTTGTAGTGTGTAATTAAGTCATAATATCATCTCACTCTGACCATATTACTGTGCGATCTGTAGCGCTGGCTGTCGTATGTCTGTGTATGTATATGCGTTCTCTAGTATCACTAATGCCTGACTCATATACTGGTTGACTGACCGGCGGAATGGTCAGACGGTGTGTCATTGTGTGGGTTCTGTGTGAATTGTTGGCGACATCTAACCTGACCAACTGCTGACTGAACCGGTCTGTGTTCTGTGTGTAATAGTCGGTAGGATACCACTAAACCTATACCAAAGGCTGTGGAGTATACTCTTGTATCACGGGCGTGTTGACTGGTCTGTAATGTGGTCCTGGAGCGTGATGGTGTCGAGAATAGTGTAGCTGATACTGGGATAACGATGGGCTGGTTACCCTGTTTTCCTTGAAGCTGCATCTGGATGGCTTGTAACTGGGCTGGTGTCAGCTGGATCTGTAACATAAATGTAAAATTTAGCATTGTTCATTTCATTCCCTGACACCTAAACATTGTATTCCCTGTCAGCTAAACATAGCGAATGAGCATAAACTTGCCAATGCCTGCCATGATATGTGACCTCCGTGTTTTAGGTCATATCCTAATGATCCACAGCTCCTAAGTCTGAATGCCGATCGTTTGGGAAGAGCAGTCTCAAGTTTGAGTGGGACTAAAACACACGACCTTCCGGTCACGAAGCAAACATTATACCACTGAGGTACTGCAATCCCTATAGCATACTTTAACTCACACTTGAATACTTGCAGATTGTGAGAGCTTTATTAAATTCTTTGACTCCCACTTTCTTATAAAATTCCTATCCTGCATCCATATCCATGCAATTTCTTGCATGTGTTGCCATGTTTTGTTTTACCTTTACTGATGTTATATGAAATTCCATTGGCTATAATATCATTGATGTAAATATCGAACCAATCATAGCCTACGTGTGTAGCAAACAAAGGTAGTTTAAAAAGTAAACAAAACCGAAATCCGGAAAATGCGAACCGAATGAGAATTTTTCGCGGTTAACCGATTTTTCGGTTAATCATGACAGGCCTAATGTATGATATGGTGACTCTAAGTAGAAAAGATAATGTTCTAGACTCCGGAAACCATATTTCTACTTTCAGTACTTTGATGTCCAGTGCACTTGACCTTTTGATTTAATAAGGAACATCTTCATCCCTTGGTTAGTCCATATGTATGATATGGTGACTCTGTGTAGAAAGGATAATGCTCTTGATACTCTACTTTGATGTCAAGTGTGCTTGACCTTTCACCTCAAATTTGATAAGGAACATTTTCGTCCTATAAATAGTTGATATGTATCATATGGTGACTCTAGAAGGATAACACTTTAGAGCCCAGAAACCACTACATCTACAGACAGACAACCAGATTTCAGTATAACACCCCATCTCCCAAAACTTTGTTGCTGGTGGTGTAATTATGACAAAGGCTTCCAAATATCCATTTAGTTTCAAATTAATAGTTTAAATTATAATAAGAGCATAAAGAAGTTGTTTTTCATATGTTTACATGTAAACACTATTGTAGCCAGCATCCCCCCCCCCCCCCCCCCCCCCCCATTCCCCTCCGGTTCAAATCCGCTAACCCTGGGGATCAACAAAATTACAATTTTTGGAGAGACCCTCCTGCTCTATATCACTAATGCATTTAGTTTTTCCTTTGACATGTGCATTTGAAGAGAAGATTTTTTGAAATTTGGCAATCTTTGCCCCACCCCTAGGCACCGGGGGTGCAAGAGTCCTGAAATTGTACAATTCATAGCCCCTTGTCCCAAAGATGCTTCATACTGTGAAAGACTCATGTGTTTTATATTTATTGTGCATAGTGTGCATCATAATGCATAGCCATGTGCATTTTATTTATATAGGTTATGTAGTATTACTTCAACTAAGTCTGCAGGTGAGTTATCTTACTCACTTCAGTTTACCTGCAGAGCTCCATTGATTTTTAAATGGTCAAGTTCCAGAAAGGTCCAGAATTTAGCCTCAGGCCCTAATTGTATTCTGGCCTTGCATGTAAAAGTATCTTTTAATTTCATGGTCTTTTAGGTTTGTCTTTGCTTTTGTATGGACTGTGGATTTTCCCTTCACAAGTTTCTTGGGTTTTACTCACTTCTTTGTTTAAGATGTTGAAGGGGCAAGTTTGAATTCAGTTAGTTGACAGACCTATGCTACTTAGACTTTTGACAATTACCCATCATTTCCTCTTGCATGGTAAGTAATACTTTAAATACTAATATTAATACAGTATCTAAATTATCAAGTAAAATGTAAATTCAGTAATTATACTTTTCTTGGAGTTAAATGAACAGTGAAAGTGAGAAATTTGTAAATAAAGTAAATTGTATTTGTCTCATAGTTTCATACTTTTAATTGAGATATTGTTTATCCTTAGTAAATATCTACAAGTTGTTAATTGTTGATTTGTAGATATCTGCAATCTATATGTACATTGAGGTAGATTAATACAACCCTTGTGCCTTCTGGCCCATTCCCATTGAATGGTATGTGTTGTATTTTATCTGTATATATATATAAAACTTAAAAATAAATAAAACAGATCACCAGACAATCGTAAGAATGCTGTTTTGAATTTATTTTGGTTGACTGGTTTCAACCTTAGACGGTCGTCATCAGAACAAATTATGGGATAAATTCACTCCTGAGGTAAGAATTTGGTTGCATGTTTCATATAATATAACATAGAATCCGGAGCGTTGCTTTAAACAAAGTGATAATGGCGACTTAACAACATGCAGATCTATGAGAATAAAATTAAAATATGATTGTTTACATAGCTTGTTCTAATATATATATCTATAATGTAAATGGACATTAATATATATTACAATTTAATTAACAGTCAATAGTTCCATAATTTAATGCGCGGTATATTTGTGAGTTCGTGTGTATTTATAATGCACTAATAGAATGGTCCGTGGGAAGTTGGAATGTTCAATTGTGTGAGGATTGTGACGTTTTCAATTGTGACGATGTTTCGGTGTGACGTAAAGTTGCACTCTGTTTGAAAGTTCACGAGTAAAACTTGGAGAATACGGCGAATCTGTTCAGACGAGACGTGAGGGTATAGATCCCCGCTATAACTACCACTCGTCCGAGAAAAGAAGTATCAAGTGTCTCTTCGGTGCTGGTATACCGCGCATAAAATTATGGAACTATTGACTGTTAATTAAATTGTAAATATTATACTTTCATGTAAAATCTTGAATCTGATTGGTTGAGAAACCTTGATAAAATAGACTGGCACCCGCTGAATGTCAAAACGCGCCCCACATTGTGTGAGAACGTAACAACGGTCCACATTGCTTGACAACGGTGTTATTCTAAAAATGTTGACTGCGCGAAATTTATACGCGTACGGTTCACCATTCTAGTGTACATAAGCGGAGCCGGTAAAACGGATGTTTGCAATTGTTAAATCAGCATCAATGGTCGCAAATCACAAATGAGAAGCTAGGTATTTCAATTCTGCAATTTTTCTTGAGTTTTACATCTTACTTTAGTCAAGTTTTACAATGTTTATGCTTGACGTTGTGTTTTTGGCGTCACAGTATTATGACGTCACAATCGAAAGCTTTCCATCTCGTTAGGCCTAATGCGCATTTACTCAGTATATGGTACCAATAGTTGCATTAGAATTCGTAATCCATGACATTAGTATAATATAATAAATAATGCCTGCAAGAAGAGGTTACAGTGGAAATAGTCACCCTCTTGAAAACCATTGTTGACCTCGGCTAACGCCTCGGTCAACAATGGTTTTCTCGGGGTGACAATTTCCACTGTAACCCTCTCTTGCAGGCATTATTTATATAATGTCTAATTGCATTACAAGGATAAATTATTGTACATTTTGTATATAGAATTGCATTATTATTACATTGGGAGATATCATGTATTAGAGTTATCTCCCTTTAAATGCTTTTTAAATTGTTCAATTGACTATTTTCTTCATTAGTCTTGGATTCCACACATTGACCCATCATGCAATAAAGATCCGTCTTGTTTAAACTCGAACCAACAGCTTTGTTGTTTTTCCATTCGACAAAAGACTGTTACAATACCAAATTTGAAAAGAATTGGAATCATAGTGATGAAGAAGAAGAAAAAAATGTTCATTTGTTAACACATCACTGACCATTTTGGCCTCACCCTAACACCAAATCCCCCACCCCTAGGATAGTGAAAATTATAATAGAAAACCCCCTGCTCATTCAAAATATCCATTTAGTTTTAATCTAATATCAATAGCATTAAAGATGCTTTTCAAATGCATTACATATAAACACTATGTACCAAGTTTGCTCCCACCCTGGGATCAGAACCCCTACCCCCGAGGATCATCAAATTACAATTTTGGTAGTGGCCTTCCTGCACTACATCAATATGCATTTAGTTTCTCTCAGACATGTGCGGTTGTTTAAAAATTGGTCACTTTGCCCCCCCCCCCCCCAAGGCCCCAGGAAACCTGAAATTTACAATTTATGTGCCCCTTTCCCAAAGATGCTTCATACCAAATTTGAAAAGAATTGGACTGGTAGTTATCAAGAAGTTAAAAATGTTCAATTGTTAATGGACGACGACCAATTGCAATAGACTCAGGTGACCTAAAAATGTCACACAATATATAAATGTGAACACCCCCACAAATGAAGATAGGACTAACTTCCTTGATTCAGACAAACTAAGTCATGATGTATTGTAAACCAAATAGCTTTTGAAAGTAGAATTTTATCTCCCCCATAAATCATGTCCTTAATGAAAAGAACTTGGCTGCCCCGTCCCTTGCATTTCATTACAATATATTATCCATAACGAAGAAATTATGTCCATAAAGAACAAAAAAACTTAGGGAGTCCATTGTACTGCCAGTATACCCATGTTAAATTATAATATTGTAGCGGCGTTGTAAGAATTTTGGGGGACAAACAGTATTATCTTTGGATATACATGTAAGAAACTTGAAATTACGAAAATGTAAGCGTCAGTTTCAAAGTTTTAATGTAATATACACAAGTAAAAGCATATACATGAACTGCCATAGATCACATGATACATTTCTTCTTCTGTTACAAGTCCTGAAGATGACGTACGATCAGACAGCTCGACAGTCCTTAGTAAATTCACATCAGGTCTATTCCACGACATAGTGTATTCAATTCAGTATGGATTCATATTCCCTTCTGAGAAATTGTCTTGGATATTTTTCATATCAAAAGGAGGACCAAAGATGCCCCCCCCCCCTCCCCTTGTACATATGTACATCTCAGTCATGAACATTACCCTGACTATTGAAGGATTGGGAATGAAACAGAAACCTCTGCTCTAACCACTGAACTACCCAGGCTAATACTTGACAATGTATCTATCAATCACCAATTCTACTACAAAACGGTTTTAACTGAGTTTTAAGTAACAGATAATAACTGCATATCTAATTTACAGCCGTAAACCAACAGGTAACTAGAACACTAACAAGTCAGAAAGGGCCCCACAATGATAGACAGAGAGATGAAAATCTTCCCAAGGAAACTTAGTCTAGATATCATATAGAAAGTGCTGATGGATGGACAAATGAAAATCTGAAAATCAAATGGGTCTCTTCCTCTACTTTATCCGAGTGTTACATACAAAATTTTCAAAAATCCTCTCACGCAATCTGAAGCTATTCCATGTCATAAAAATTGCTATAATCTTAGTAATCTAAAAAATTCCCCTTAAAGTCCTATAACTCTGTGTGACAAAGCAATAAAATCGAAAAGTTTTTTTCCTATTTCTAATCAAAGCATTACCTTTGAATTCTATGAAAATCTTTTCAAGCAGTATGACGGAGATACTGTATTGCTTGCCATGGAAAGTGCTAACTGTATCAACAAAACCCTTAAATCTGAAAATTGAAAAGGGTCTTCCTGTTAAATCCAAGTACAATGAAAACTGCCTCATTGCAAACATGTCCAATCCATTTCACTAGGCGTTCCAACCCTTGTTTCTCCCAATGCATGTTTGATTTATACAGGATTCACTGTATTATGTATGCAATTCATGAAAATCTTTCTGAGGAAACTTAAGTTATCAAGTACCACAGAAAAAGCTGCTAGATGCACAGACAGAACCATGGATAGAGATTACTACAGGGCAACTGCCATATGGTGGGGTCTATCAAAGTGGAAGTTCTTTACAAAAGTATTATAACCTTGTTCTTGCTTTGACTATTGCAGACATGTCTCAATTTCAATTGTTTTCCATTTCATTCCGGACAACAATTTCAGAGTTTTGATTGCAATGAATTTATATCTGATTCAAACGAGAGGAAGGTATTGCCCAGACAAAGATTTTACAACTTTTTCAATCAATGACCTTTATAAATTTTCGTAATCATATCATGTAAGATTTTCAAAAAGCAATTCTAATTTTTTTTTAAGCATCATCGACAATTAATGCAACCTATGCTTTTTCAAATTTTTTCTAGATTCACATTTTAGCAGTGTTACACAAATGTTAATGTCAACATCATAAAATGTTTAAGATACAAATGTACATATATTCATTAGACATGTAACGCCCATATCAACATGCCTACAATGTATATATACATGTATTAAGTGTGATAATAGTTCAGTTTTGATTACTGGATACAAATATCTCCAGTATAATACAATATTTTTTTCTGTTTGTAATTTTTATATGATAATTTGTTTTTTATAGTTTATGTCAATTTCTGTGCAATTAAAGTATAATTACTGTGTATGAAGAGCATTCTGGTCAAAGTTTTGATTGTTGTCACAGAAAACAATGTATGCACAGTGTGTACTTTTTAAAAAAAATCAAAATAACAATCCTATGTCAGATTCTCAAAACTGTGCACTTTTATAATTCTTCTTGCAAAAATCAAACCTCTATTTTTAAAATTGAGATGCCCTTTGGATGTCTATTTTTAGAAGTCCTTTGCATATGTCTACTAGACAGTATATTTGCCTGTGACTGAGAAACTCCGTCCATTTTCATAATCTTACTACTGTAACTTATGCAAATTAAACAGCTGAATTCCTAACTTATGCAAATCAAACAGTTGAATTCCCTGCTGATGCAATGACACAAGTTTAAATAGTTCAATATATTTTAAAACTCGATTTGAACAATTTCTCATTGAAGTGTGCATAACCACCATTTCTCATTGAGGTGTGCACAACCAGCGGATACCTGGGAAAATCAGTATTTCCTTGGGTAGTGTAAACTTACTGGAACATTCTGGACACCATTGGGAGTGATGACCTGTTGGTACACCTGGGTTTGTTGCTGGGGTTGCTGAATTTGAACTTGTTGCACCTGTGGCTGACTTGTTGCCTGTATTGCTTGCTGCTGCGGGGCTTGAATTTGAATCACCTGAGGTTGCTGTGCTACCTGCTAAATGAATTTAAAAATAAATTACTACCTGAAATATTACAATCTTTCAGTAAAATAAACTTATTTGCATGTGTATCTACTGTATATTTGATGCTTTCCAAATCATGACTTTGCAATTTGAAACCCCTACTCCTCTCTCACTAACATTTAAACGAAGTTCATGTCAGAATAATTAAATTTTGCACAGGTTCCTATATGTTTTTCTATTACAATTTTTCAGGTTTATATCTGTGTAAACCCTAATTTTATGGTTCATACTGTATAAACTGAACTTCGTACGTCACAATTCTATACGTCACAGACAAATGCAATCGGAACATCACTCGGCTTTTTCCGGAGAGGCCGTGAGATGTTCCGATTGAGACAAATGATCGATTCTTATTGTGACGTCAGTTGAAGCTAAATTCTACGACATGAACTTTGACATTTATTTTGTTATTCAGAGCTTTGAAATCAAGTTTATGGCTTCAAATAGTCGGAAATTTAATTATAAGAAATGACTGTTATAATTTTCAAGTTACAGGAGATTGAACCAATGTTGCCTATTTGCAAACATAATATAATCCGCTACGCGGATTATATAGTTTGCAAATGGCAACATCAGTTCAATCTCCGGTAAACTTGAAAATTATAAAAGTCATTTCTTAACAAAATTAAACTTTTCATGGAATACATACCACAGAATTTTGGGCCGAGGCAGGCTGATGAATCTGAAATGGCTGTTGAATTATTTGTCCTCCTGGAACAAAAATAGAAATCACTCTCATTTTAATGTCCGTAAACATTCTCAGTAACTGAAAGTTCTCATTTTATAGACTTCACCGAAATATACAGGACTTTATATCAGCAATAACAGATGGTTATCATTGTAATTTACCGGGTAGTTGTATTTGTGTTGTTTGAGAGGGCTGTTGTGCTATCTGAGCTTGAACTGGTTGTGTCTGTTGCACTGGTTGCTGTGGGACTGTCTGCTGCTGCACTTGTTGTTGTTGTTGCTGCTGCTGCTGTTGTTGCTGCTGCTGTTGTTGTTGCTGGGCCTGCTGATTGGCTAATTGGAGATAATACTGTATTTGATCTGGCAACATAGATGTGCTTCTTGTCGAGTCATCCTGTTAATAAATGGCAATTATAGTTCAATAGTATAACTACATGGATGAAAATACATAAAGCAAGCAAAAGTATATGTGTTAAGTTAGATATTGTACACATCTAAAACATTACTTGTCTCTTTGCAGGCTTGAGTTCATCTCTAGGAACTATGTCAATGAGAAAATCAAACTGGTCAAATTTCGTAATGGCCATGGCTATATCATTTCGCTGCAAAAAGAATCATACTGTACATTAAATGAGGTTGATATAAAAATAAATTCAGCATATCAATAACACTTTTTCTTCTTCAGTTTTCCATATAACATTTAATACAAGAAGAGAATCATTGATCTTCAAATAAATGAAGTTCAAAATATTCACCATGTTTTAAATTATTGTATTTGATAACTGTAGTTTTCATGGAATACTTGGTACAGAGTTGAATTCAGCACATACCTGTAGAGTTCTCCGCTTGTTGTCTTCTGTGTGAATCCAGGCCCTAAGTGACAGCTCACTTATAAAGATCTCAGCAGCTTTAGCAAATAGCACCGGTGCTTCCGCACTGATCATCTATAACAGAAAATAAACTTTCGTACTTCTGACTTTGTGTGGATGTAAACTTTGATGAAAACATCTGATTCAATGGGGGGAAAATCAGAGCAGGAAATGCTTCCAAGAAATTTATCACAAGAAAGGTAAAAGTTGTTATTATTTTTAATAGATTGGCCACAAAAGAGGGTATATTAAACTAATTCACCCTTTCCTGCACCTGTCAAGATATTTCATTCAATCATTGATACATGTACTTTGATTAAAAGACTTCAACAAACCTTTGAAAAATCAAATATGTTTCCTTTAAAAGTGAAATGATGAGAAAAATCATGTATCTGTGCAATAATTACATGTACATACATGTGTTCTATTCTTTAACAAGAGCAATGCAACATTAACGTAGCATTTTACACCTGTCATGGTTCAGACAATATTCCAATCCATGCACTCAATTAAATGTTAAGGCCCTGACAATGCTAAAATCATTATGTGCATTGTGACCTTCACCTCTGACCAGTGACCTTGGTTCAAGGTCATAACATTTTCTTTGGTCCAAATCAACAATTCTGTAAAGTATTATTCCAATCCATGCACTCAGTTACATGTTAAGCCTCAGACAATGCTAAAATCACTATGTGCAATGTGACCTTGACCTTTGACCAGTAACCTTGACTCAAGGTCATGAAATTCCTTGGGTCCACGCCAACAATTCTGTGAAATATTATTCCAATCCATGCACTCAATGAAAGGTTACGGCCTGGACAAGGTTAAATTCACTATGTTCATTGTGACCGTGACCTTTGACAAGTGACTTTGGAGCAAGATCATGAAATACTCTTAGATCCAGGGCAACATTTTCAAATCCATGAACTCAGTGAAAAGTTATGGTCCGGACAATGTTGAAACCACTATGTGCATTAAGGACCCTCTATACACTGCACACAAAAGAGCTAGTAATTTTAAGCAATTTAAAGAGTTATCTGCCGGGCCCTTAGATCTAAATTGAAATATACAGTAATATTGAATACCCTTGTCTCAAGATCATGACACACTCTTTGATGCAGGCCAACAATTCTGTGAAATGTTATTCCAATCCATGCACTCAGTGAAAATTTATGGCCTGGACAGTGTTAAAAACCATTATGTATAGCGTGACCTTGATTCAAGGTCATGACACTTCCATGGGTCCAAGGCAATAATTCTGTAAAACATTATTCCAATCCACGTATTCAGTGAAAATTTACGCCCCGGACAATGTTTAAGCCATTATGTGCATGTTGACTGTGACCTTTGACCAATAACCTTGGTTCAAGGCCATGACACTTCCTTGGGTCTATGGCAACAAATCTGTGAAATATTCTTGAAATCTACAGAGGGGGTCAAAAGTTATGTCCCAGACAAATTTTTTCGATCGGAAAACGCCATAACAGAATATAGACAGAAGTATAAAAATTCTAAAGAACCCATTGTTTTCCTCATAAACCCAGCAGTGCAAAACATGTACTTTGTTCAGACAGACATCTGTCTTTGTGTTTAATGGTGTGTGACCAGTGTACAATTTGGCATACTGTACACTTGCACACTTAGTATAGCTCTCAAATATCATAATATACAAACCTTAACATCCTCATCGAGTTTCATTATCTTCTTAATTCTCGCTAATGGTAACTCCTGTTGTTTAAAATCATCCTGAAAAAAAAAATTCAATATACACTACTATTCAATGATAATACACAAAATCATATCATGACAAATATGTGCTATTTTAAATTTCTTTTGATACATATGTACATGTACTAGAGAACTTCAAGATGTTAACCACTTCTTATTGAGAAAGCTATAATTTCAATTTCATTGTTTACTAGATCCTAAATTTCAAAACTTGTTGACATCAAATGTGACTCTTAAACAATAATCATTATTAGGATGCATTATCATCTTTAGATGAGCTGCTTCTGTAACAATGGCTGTCACACCAATTTTTTAAATAGTATAACACCCACATTCCTTTTATATGTCTCTCCACAAGGATCAAAAATTTGTTTCATTGAATGCATTTAATAAGTTTACCACTGCTGAATCCTTAGTCACTTGGAATAATATTTGGTGCAAGAAGATTGTCAATATTACACACAAGTCTGAATGAATCCCGGCAGGTATCTTTGCAATACTTCATTACAGTCAAATTTATACTTTACTCAACTCTTCCGTAATGGAACAACATTTTGTACACTGGAACAGAGTTTTACTACTCTGTTTATATGAAATGCTGATATAAATTGTCAGAAAACAAAATGTCAAAATGAGGCAGAGCAAGGTAAAATTTATAGTACACATATATCTCAGTGTACTTAGCCACTTGAGTGAAATGAGGTTTATCAGAATCATATTATGATTATATGAATAAAACAAGATGTGTTTGTGAAACACTGACACCCCCAAATTACATGAAAGTGGAATTCATTTTAGTGAATAATATTCAAAGTAGGTCAAAGTTAAATATCAAGGCCATCAAATTTGGTACTGTTGGTCTTCTCATAAGAAATACACATGCTACATTTGAAAGCAGTGTCTTGCAGTAAAGTGGTAAAAGATATAGCTTATATCTGAATTTTCTATAAGTAGGTCAAAAATCAATATAAAGGTCACTAGGTAAAACATTTTGGTGTCAATGGAAAGGTTTTGCCACAAAGAATACACATGCCAGATATGAAAGGTGTATCTCTTATATGGTGTAAACAAGAGGCCCATGGCCACATTGCTCACCTGAGCACTGTTTCACTAAGAAGAGCAGTAGTAGCAACTTTAATCCCGATAGTGTGCCCACCCAACCTAAGAGGGGGGGATGGCATATCTAAACAAACTTAAGATTACTCCATATTAGGGAAGCTTTTCAGGTAATATCCACTCGTCTGGTTCAATGAAAGATTTTAAAAAGAATTTCCCTTATATATTTGCATGTTAAATATTGATTCCTTATCTGTGGCCCATCATACCCTGGGGAACATGAGTTAACAAACTTTTATTCTCCACTAATCAGGAAGCTTTCATATAAATTTCAGCTTTTCTGGCCAGTGGTTCTTGTTGAGAAGATTTTTAAAGATTTTCCATATATAGATCATATGTAAAACTTTGATCCCCTATTGGGGCCCCATCGTACCCGGGGGTCATGATTTGAACAAACTTGAATCTCCACTATATCAGGAAGCTTCTCATAAATGTATCAGCTTTTCTGGCCAGTGGTTATTGAGAAGAAGATTCTTAAATTATTTTCCGCTATATTAATCATAATTATGTAAAACTTTGGTCCCTATTGGGGCCCATCGTACCCCGAGGTCGCATGATTTGAACAAACTTGAATCTCCACTATTATCATGGAGTTCTCATATGATTTCAGCCTTTTCTGCCACAGGTGGTCTTAAGAAGAATGATTTTTTTAAATGACACACCCTATTTTTTGCAGTTCTTCGTTGTTATCTCCCCTTTGAGGGGTCGCTGGTCCTTCATCTTTGAAAACCCCGTCACCCAATGATGATTTGTACCAGTTGAGTTGAATTTCGTCCAGTGGTTCTGGAGAAGAAGTCGAAAATGTGAAAAAGTTTAACGGACAGACAGACAGAGACGAAAGGCAATTGAATAGCTGCCATTGAACCTTATGTTCAGGTGAGGTAAAAATAAGACCAATGTTAAAGTTTTTTGACACAGACAGATAGACGGGCAAATAACTATAGGCCCCCAAATCTTCCGACTCTAGAGGCATGAAAAAAGACAATCTGCATTCAGTTGCAAAGAGGATATGTGATTCAGAGCATCAATGGGAAATCAGTTTGATAAATGTCATACAGCAATTAAGCATCATTTGAGCTCTGATGCATCAATTACGCAGTTTAAACAAATTAGGAAAATCTGAGAATGTCCTGCTGAACAAAAAGTTTAGACTTAGTGATAATGCATCTTGAACATCATCCATGCAAGACTGAAAATTAAGCAAGTCTGATTACAAAATGTATCAAACCTAATGGGTATCATGCATGCAACTTTCACCACTGTAAGATATATACGAGTGTCTAAGTTCCTTGTCACTTTAAATCAGTCTCTGGTCCCATTTACACATGATTAAATTATTTTACTCTTTTAATTTTTAATACTCCCAGTCCCTATCTTTGGGAATCCTGAATTTCCAAAAGTAAAATCTATGTCCTATTTTGTGCATGTATATCTATACTGCCATATCAAGGAGAAATATCATAATATGGCTGACCTTCCTCAACTACCTTTTTTTACTCAGTAAGATAAATTCAAAAGTTTTCTACTACAATATATCATATGTTTGATCTGCCTTTTCCATCCATCAAGAGCTTTATTTGACTTATGACGATTATGTACTGGCAGTCATTCCGATGACATGTTACCCAGTAAATAGGACATGGCACCTTTATTCGAGAAATTGAAATAGTTTGTGTGGTGAATGGTTTGTATGCATGCTACAATGTGCACGGAGGTACTACAAATTACTCGGACAGAATCTGTGATTGTTGTTTTAATCAATAACTAAAAGAAAATAATCTGAAACATGTCACAGAATTCTGAGTGAACAAATGTGCTTTTGGTCAAAGAGAGTTTGATGCATTCAAAAAAGTTTAATTCTTGTGTTGAAAACATTGGCTATATGCTAGCTGAATATTTGAAACATGATTAATGTCTGTCTTTCTATTTAGCTATTAAAATAGAATCTAATTTCATTATAAAGTTAAAATTATAAATGACAGAGTTAATCAACAAGCATTTCAAAGAAGGGATCAACCTTTTTTTTCCATGGCCCAATTATTCAGACCTTAAGGATAGAGGTATATTACACATAAATTAACATGCCAAATCCTTCAACATGTCAGAATTATATGCCATATGAAAAGATTGAAAAGAGTAAAGCTGATTGAGAAATATCATCGGATCCATATATAGACAATACAGTTGAACTTCATTATCTTGAACACCAACATCTCGAATATTATAGAAAAATGTCGAATTACTGATTTGGAAATGCCAATCACAAATTCTTTTTAAGTATTTTACCCTCGATATCTCAAATCCACTGATATCTCAAAGTTTTTTGTCGGTCCCATTAAGTTCAAGATAATAAGGTTCAACTGTATCATATTTCTTATCATCATCAATTAAATTGAGACGGCTAATTCAACTTTAAAATATATTGCAATGTTATTTAACAACCTGTTTCAGGGCTCTAATGTTGTTGATGGTCTTCGGCCAGAACTGCTGGAGCATCATGTTTGCCTCACCACTTATAGTCACCCCTCCTGTAGGAGAGGATCCACCAGGGGTGTAATTAGGATCAGACATTCTTCAAATCTGGACTATCCTACCAAAAATACAAAGTTAGATATTGTTGGAATAAAGTAAATTAGAAAAAAAATTATTTGACATTACAGAAATATTTCAGTATTTACCATAAGAAAAACAGCATTTCGAGAAATTTGAGCTATAATGTAAAAACTAAAATATTCATTGTATGCTTAAAATAGCATTTTACATGGCGACGACAACACAAGTTCGAATGTTGGTATCAATATCCTTACAATATTTATACTAGAAATGTTTTATATTGCAATTTTAATCGATCAAATCGTGACACTTTATTGTTTGTAATACGCGACAACGTAAAACTACTGGCTGGCTGTCCACAAAATGCGATTGATTGTGGCAATTGGACCAATAATTTGGTCAGAATTTACATACCCAATCAACACATGAACCAATGACCTACCCACCAATGAGAGTGAAGAACAATCCAGTCCAAATGCAGGTGCGCGAACACGAGAAAAGAAGCAAGAACAACTACAATGAAAGATAACTAATACGTACGAACAAGTATCCGAAATAAGTATTCAGACAATTAGCTCAAAATACAGTATTATTTTTTTGTTTCCTTCTTTATGGGAAGATAAATATGGCGGATTCTGATTGGAGAATAAGTGCGCATGCGTGACATGAAATAAACACCAAGCACCGCTTCCGGTATACGGTACATCAAAATGCAGGTACGGAATTGTATGTATTGTGATTGATTGTAACACTGCAGGTGAAGTGTCTTAAGAGTATGATACTTTTCTTGTAATTGTGGAGAAAATACGCGTTGTCACAACTTACGATCTATTCAAAATATATCACTGTTTAATACTATGGCAGAATGAGTCCAGGGAACAAAACCAGCGCAAATCTGGTTGAAGCTTTCATTATTTAGATAAACTGAGGCCAAAAAAATTCATATGCTTCTCAATTTGTTGCAAAATTTGAAATTAATGGACCTGTGAAGAAGTATGCACCTCATTTTGATTTATTGTCATATTGGGGAATTCTAAAGCCTGAAAATCTGCGGGAAAAATCCCTTGCTTTTTAGCATTGGGAATGGGGCCTTATTTCAGCCCTGACAGATCCTTAAAAAAATCCCTGCAGACAAACTTTACGTACATACCCGATTAAATGAACATTAGGCCTAGCTCTGAACTTGTTAAAGTTTTAAAGAGCTAATTTTAGTACTGACTATACCTGGCTACAATCATTATTGTGTAATTACCACTAATTAAGAACGGTACCTATTTTTTATACGCCCGCATAAAAAGCGGGCGTATTATGCTATACCGCTGTCGTCAGTCTGTCCCTTTCACTTTGTCTTCGCAACTCCTCCTAAACCCTTGGGGGGATTTGGATGAAACTTGGCACAAAGTAAGAATGTGCATATTCCAAGGGAGTCTGTCTGGTGATTTTTGAAGGAGTTAGGGCCTTGGATCAAGGATTTTCTTAGCAAAATACTTTGTCTTCGCAACTCCTCCTAAAACCCTTGGGGGGGGGGGGGGGATGAAACTTGGTACAAAGAAAGATCACAATGTGAGATGTGATATTGCAAGGCGAGTGCTGTCCGATATTTTTTGAAGGAGTTAGGGCCCTTGAACTTAGGTTATTTTCTATGTAAAATACTTTTGTCTTAAGCAACTCCTCCTAAATGGATGGAACTTGGTACAAAGAAAGATCACAAGTTGGAGATGTGCATATTACAAAGGGAATGCTATCCGATATTTTTAAATGAGTTAAGGTCCCTGGATCCATAGTATATGCGGGCGTATCATGTTCCGGCTTGGCGGTGCCCTATTTTTAATCACAAGTAAAAAATAAAGACATTAAAATTAATAGCAACTCTCCTAAAAATGGAGTGAAATTTGAATATGCAAACAATGATCAATTCCAATGTTTCTATTTAGCCCAATCGGATTTCTGGCTAACTATTAGTATATGTTACAACTCTATATTTTGCTCCTATTTACCAATTAATACATGTACATGCACTTGAAGCCTATGCTTTCTTTATTATTGTATAAACATTCTGCAAATTTACCTCTCATCTATCCTAAACTGTTAGACTGCGTTACCAATTTCCTACACATGGCACTCAACCCATAGATGGCTCTATTGTTGCACAAACATCGTGCATTTGTATACTATAGTCTTGTGAACAATGATTTGCTTTAGACCTGATGAAGACCCGCTATTCTCTGTAAATAAATTAATATAGTGGATCATAAAGATGGTGTTACCATTCTATATGCATTTCTTCTTTTATTTAGCAATTAATATGTTTGATGCCAAGTGCCAAGTGGTGAATGACTCTGTTTGATTATGATTATTATATGATGGCATTTCATACTTCTTCGCAGAATACTGTAAAATGAGACTATTTATTTTAGTACCTTTGGCGCAGACATATCATTGCGCTAAATTAAATTGTGCGCTAACATGTTTGCATTAAATCATTGCCCAGGTGGTATCATTGCGCTAAAATAAATTTGCAGCAAAAGGTTTTCATTGCTGATTGCGCTAAAATATGTTTGCGCCAAATATTCTCATTTTACAGTATGAACAAGTTAAGGAATGCTATAAATTTTCATTGGACCTCAAAATTTTTAATTTCACAATACTTTATACAGAACTAGCAATGTACGTTACTTTTCCTTGTCCAAGTACAACAGACATGCAGTGTATACATTATATTATATCAAAGACTATAATAGTAATGGACCCCAGGTCTGATGTCAGGAATGTTATATCTTCATAATTGAACAAATTTTCAAAGATGGTCAACTGATTTATAATTTAGCCAATTCGGCTTGTACAGGAAAAGTATAAGATATATGTGTACGTTGATATTCTACTTTATGTTGCAGAAAGAAGAGAAGCAACTTGAACATACGGTGGAATCTCTCATTCAGAGAGTTCAAGACATAAAGAATTCCATCGCTAATTTTCTTCTGAAGTTGGAAAATGAGTACAACACCCTACATTGGTACTTTAATATTATACTCTATCATATAAATGACTGCATTGTAGTACAACTACATGTATTTTATATGTTTACAAATGGTTCATCTGCATTGCAAATTTGGGGTGAAGAATCTTGTCTACTGTAATACATGTATTTGAACTAGCATTACAGTTCCTTAACTCTCAGAGCACTCTGACATGGTAACTCTTATGGTCTCACCTGGAGGTCTTATATTGAAAATCTGTTTCCCAATTACTGGTTCACTTGTACTTTTTGATGATGTGTAGTTTACCACTTTGATCAAGCAGTGAAATTTGGATATATTTAAAGAAATCAAATTAAGATTCACATTCAGAAGTTAGCATGTCTTTGACATCTCCAATTCAGTTAGGATTTATGGAATTTCAGACCAAATGAGTGTCTTGTTCACTTCAACTGTAATTTGATTACAGTTGGACTTCTTTGATGATTCGTAATCTCATTCGTTGTTTTACGTAATTAACATTCCAATTTCTTTCTCTAAACCTTAGAGTGTTATAAACATTGCATTTTTATGTGTGATTTTATCATCAAGTGTGAAGATATAATTAATGTCATCATTTTAAACTTTAGGCCAACAGTGCTGGATAACTTTGCCCTTTTATCTGGTCAGTTGAACACGCTTGGAAAACTTCTTAGAAATGAGAAAGTACCACCTCTACGGAATTCTGTCCTTCTTCCAATTGCTTTATCAGGTGACCGAGACCCAGAGTTGGAGGTAAGCAAAAATATTTTCTTTTAGGTCTAAACTTTGTACAGATATTGTACAATTGTGTAATTAAGCTTCATATATGACGGTAATTAATTAACATTGTCATGTATCTTCACCAGATATTCTTGTTTTATTTTGTGTCCAGTGTCAATACATGAACATGCATATAATTAGATATCATACATAGAAAGCTGTTCTTGCTGTCAACTGAAGTATTTAAGGGAAAAAAAATATCGCAAATCATGTCATTTCTTTTTGATTGATAGAAAGTTACGGAGAGAAGAGTGATTGCCTTCAATGCAGATGTTGTGCCTCATTATCTCAGGACCAAGCCCGAACCGGAGGTGGAAGAACGCCTACAGCCGGTACTGAACAAGGCATCCTCACTGACCACAGAAATGGCTCAGGCATGTTCCACTAAAAGCTTTCTTTATCATAAAATTCTTGTCAGTTTTCACAGTAAAATGTATTTTTAGCCATGTTTCATATTTACATAAAGTTGAACTTCAGTATCTCAAGCACTGAATACCATGGCTATGTCGAAGTGATTCGGAAGTCCCAGCCACCTATTTTCTAAATATTTTTATCCTCGATATCTCAAATCCACAGATATGATATCTCAAAGTTTTATCTTGGTCCCTTCAAGTTTGAGATAACAAGGTTGGACTGTATTTACTTTTCAATAGTAGTGTTATTTTTATGTGTACTTATATATAAATGTAAATGGGATAAGATATTTAACTTTCTTCTTACAAACCACAAATCTACTGTGTGTCGGGTTGATATGTAAGCATCCTCATAAAGTATCTGTACCCTTACAGTCTGAAATGTACAACTTCCCAAAAAGGAGAAGGGGGGGGGGTACCAAATGGGGTCATAAAATTTGATAGGAACAAATAGGAAAAAAATTATTTAAAACTCCTTTTCAAGAACCATGCCTTCGATTTGTCAAATTGATTAATAAGAAATTTTTTTCATTTTGTATATATATGTTTATTCAAACCATGACCCATAAAGCCCTGCTAAGAACATGAATGTGGTAACAAATTTACAAAATTTTGAATCTTCTCAAAAGCCAGCAATCTTCACTGTTTCAAATTCTTGAAAATGTGTACTATAAACTGAAATTTGTTAAGTTTTACTCAGGGGTATAGGATTTTTAAAAAAAAATCCATCAAGAGCCACAAGGCACAGGATTTTTAATAGCAGGCATACCCAGGTATTGTAGATTAGAATTTGTCAACATCATGATCCTGAAGCCAGGATTGATCAACACTAGATTTCAGGTGACTCAGGTTAGTGTCTTGGCTCATGGGCCTTTTGTTATTATCATAAAATACAATACCATGTCGAGGGACACTGGGACGTTTGATTTATATTGATTGATTCATATATGTTGTTTTAATGTCCCTGTTGAGAATATTTCACTCATATGGAGACAATCCACCAGTGAAGGAGCGCAAAAATTTAGGCCTTGTTCAGCGCTCATGGCACTTTGAGCATGGAGGGCTTTATTCATTGCCACACCTGCTGTGGACACCAGGACCTCAGTTTTTGTGGTCTCCTCTGAAGGACCGCCCCATTTAGTTTGCCTCTTATACAAGCAAGGGGGTGCTGAGGACCTATTTCTAACCCAGGGTCTCCATGGAGGCTGTTTGAATTTAGAGGCTTTATTTGCTATTAAAGCACTGCCAACCATCATAACATATTTATTTATTTTACAGAAGCAGATCAAGTGCCATGAATAAAATGACCAGTAACATTGTCGACATTATAAAGTCTCACCAGGAAACTTATGGAGAAGGAGGCAAGTGAGTTGATAAATAGTTGATTCATTTCTTTTTTACCACCATTAAAGAATTGTGCAGAGAGCTATGGCTTTAAAATAAGATATTCTATAAATATTACTGCAAAGCATGAAACGACCTGTTAGTTTACACACCATAATCCAGCAGTCACGAGTACATGTCACAGTAACCTAAACTAACATGGAAGGAAAAAATTATGCCCCCACCAAAAAATGACCAGGAGCATTTTATGTTATCACATTGCTTGTTATTCTTTCTTCTGTCATTCTGTGATACTTGGGAGAGGATACTTGGAAGAGGGCTTATATTATAGGCTATGCCTATTGCCCAATCCTTTTGAGTTATCAATGAATTTTTTAAAATAAAATTATGCTTGCCAGCTTTTCGAACCATTCTTTGCTGTTCTCCTACGATGAATTTTTGCGGAGTAGTTGTATATTTTAGAGCAGTGTTCATTATATATAAAGAATTACCTTATTCAGGCAGTTACCCCTTCATAAAAATTCTCAAAATGATGCCAAACATTTGGCGGCTATTTAAGGGAGAATAAAGTGATTAAGCTTTATTTTTAAAAAAAAAATAAATAGCATCGATGATGAGGAAAAATTATTGGACAAACAGGATTGTGGTGGGTTTTTTGGGTGTTTTTTTTTTTAACTTTGTTTAATGTTGACTTCATTGTGCTTGTCATGTTGCATAAACAAATATCAAGCATTATATGAAAAAAGGTTATGGAAATTACACTAAATGCATGGAGATTCCATAGTGTCCTCTTATATGTGAATATAATGACTCCAATGGGTTCAGGCTTTTGGGAGGGGGAGGGGATTGTAATGTCAAAATGATATTATATCCTCAAATTTCCTTTTTCCTTCTTCTGTAATTAAATAGAATTGTGTTGCATATTTGAAGGGTAAAAAAGATGTGGCACAAAGACCCACATTAGGGCTAATGTCACAATATAGCACTCTCTCTATGGGCACGATAGTTCAGTTGTGGCATTAAGCCCCATGGGTCTCTTTATTTTGTATTTTAATGTAGTTTTTATTAAGGCAAGATTTTCTTTTCTATTGTCTATGATTTGCTGTATCAGAACAGGTTAATGTCCGTGACCTTTATCCAGAACAGTATGAATGCATGTTAGACATATTGATTAAAGAGCTTTCCATTATTAAACTAGTTATGTGTGACCTGAATTAGTTGGACTATTTAGGTCAAAGTTGGAATACGAGGGTTGTAGGTTCGTTAAATCACAACAGCTGAACAACAGCAAGGCCAGTTGGACTCGGGTGAGCAATGTAGCCCATGGACCTCTTGTTTGAAGTAAATGAGTAAACTTTTATTTTATATTCACAGATCAAAAATCAATCTCCTCTCCCAGAACCTCTTCAACAGGCAGATACATACCACTCTGTTCTGCTGTGTTAACGGGTAAACGGTTTCAAGTCGGCCAAGTATTGTAGACGAGCAGAACTATCTCAGCACAGAGCAGCTGCAGCGTCAGCAAAAGGCAGCACAAACAAAAACACTCAAGGTGCACATGTCTCAGCTAATGAATATTCATCAATTATTGTTATGTAAAAAATCATTTTCTCAGCTACATGAATATTCATCAATTTGTATTGTAAAAAAATATTTCTCTTTTTGTGCCAATTCTAGCTAATAAATTCATCAATATTTATATTTGTAAAAAAAAATATTCTCAGCCAATGAATATTCATCAATTTTAATATGTTGTAAAAAAAATATTCTCACCCAATGAATATTCATTAAAAAATGTTCTCAGCTAATGAATATTATCAATATATTGTAAAAAAATGTTTGCTGTTTGTGTTTATATTTCTTCATGCTTATTTATTTTTGTTGTCAGGAAACAGCATAGGAAAAGTCCCCAGTTCTATCAAGACCAACATCAAGCAAGGGTCAAGTAGTCACCCCTACCAGCGAAACTGAGCCAACATCAAGCAAGGGTCAAGGAGTCGCCCCAACCAGAGGAACCAAAATTGCTTACACTCTAAAGGGAACCAGAAAATTGTGCAAGAATGATGTGATGATTCTGTAGCTGATGTCTGTCAAACAGTGGAGATTGATGTGGACAGATTAGAGGGACGCGTTGCTGAATTTGGTGAATGGAATGCATTCTTCAGTTAGCAATCACAGGAATGACAAAATTCATGTCCTAAAAAAAAAAGATTAATCCAAAGCAAAATCTTTTGGGTACTGTTTAAATGGAACATGAAGATTTCCAGTGATTCTTTGGATCTGTATAATGTAGTGTCATCAAAATACAGATCACTCATAGTACAGGGAGTGCTATGTGACTAATCTGTATTGTAATTGGGTAAAATGCAAATGCCTAATGGAGATTTGTACAAGGAAATAATAGCGGATATAAAGATTTAACTGTGTTAAGTATATTAATGAACTTCCTCATATAGACTGCCCTAACCTAATTTTGTTAAGGTGCAGATCCATTGATTTAAATGGATGAAGTCTTTTCTATGGCAGAAATGCATCTTTTATGAAATTGATGCCTTAAAGGGACTGATAATTAGGGCTATTCCAGAAATGAATGTAC
>CAJDSM010020247.1:10565-32000 GCA_903981925.1 Ostrea lurida
TTAAAACATGTATTTCTAAACGCAATTTATGTCTGTGATATTTTAACACTTTATATCAATGTATCTTTTTGATATTCCGTGCTAACTAATCACTCAGTGGTACATGTACACCAATTTTTGGATTTCTCTCCATTTGTAACCAAATTCGTTGAGAGTACATAGGGAACCAATGGTACCAATGGCTTAAATTTTTACCATTGGCAAATCGGTAATGGTACCATTGGATTTACTCTGAACCATTGTAAATTATGTTTGGACATCAAAGTTTTAGTGGAGGATATAATTAATAATAATTCTTCATAAATCTATTATCTACACTGCAACATTGAATAATCTTTTGAACTCGCACAAACATTGCCAGCAATATGAGCATACTCATGATTTTATGTCTCTGTAAATACTTCTTTTGTAAATGCCAAATCAATAGTTTAGAGATGATTATAATCATTTTTGACAAGATTTCGAAGGGTCAGTGATGACTAAGAAATTGCCCCTTTTTCCGATTAACTTTCTTCCAAATCCTCAAAAAGAGCATACCGGTATTTTTATTTGGATTTTAGAATACTTCACATGCATATGTAACAGGAAGGGAGAGAATGAGAAAATAAGTGGCTGGACCGGGAATCAAACCCAGGACCCCTGCATTACTAGTCAGGTGCTCTATCCAGGCCAATATACACGGTCCATATAGCCATAACTAAGTACTACATTCCTCCCTCCTTAAAGTGTCTTCGCCCCAAAGACAACTACCCAGGTTCTAACCCCCTGGCAGGACTGAAATTCACATGCAACTCCAGGGGCTGTCAACGGCATCAAATGTAACAGGAAGGGAGAAAATAAGTGGCTAAACCGGGAATCGAACCCGGGACCCCTGCATTACTAGTCAGGTGCTCTAACCACTGAGCTATCCAGGCCGATATCCACGGTCCATATAGCCGTAACTACTACACATAATAATCGGGTTCATGATCATCCAATGAAAACAAGTAAGAATGATAACAATGAAAACACAACTTGAGATTTATAATGATGCAAGAAAATAGTTCTGTCCGACTTTCCATGTCGTTCGACTTTACCTGCTTTGCTTAAAATACTAAAAGTAAATTCCACAATCACTCCCTTCCCTTTGGGAAAATGTCTGGATCCGCCCATAAACATGTAACTGCGCTCACCCTAACACTACTGTAACCCCGTCAACATATTTAGATACCAGACCATAATTCCTACCAATATTTCACCAAAATTTACGTGCAAACCATCAACATTTTCCCCAATAATTATCAAATTATTTCTTCCTGGCTTAGCCTTGCAAGTGTCAGTCACATGCTAAACTGGCAAAGTAATGCGTGAACGCTGATATTACCGTCTGTGGAATTGACCAGGGATTCTTTGTTTCTTTCGGTTTTAATTGTCTGCATCATTTCTTGAAAAGAATCGCTATTTATTATCCCCGATTTTGACTCGGGGGAAGGTGTCAGACTTTCCTCCATGATTGTTGTTTATAAATATTATATTTGATAACTCGTACGATAAAAGCATTAGATAAGTGGATCCAATAATAGTTCGGTTATTACAAGTTTGGTATTTCGGCTGTAAATGATCTGTGTGAGGCTGACAATAATTAATTTATTGATTACTGATCTAGATCCGAGCTTATTGTCAATACCGCAAATTTTAGGCAACAGGATTAGAAGATGCATGTAAATTATGATTTTTTTTTAATAGGTAGGTCGTTTAAATTCACGGACATCCATGAGGAGCGCCAAAATAACGTTATAAGTCAAATAATTATTGAAGATATCTGTTATTATTTAAAGATACCATCAAATTCAATTATTGCTCTCATTAAGATATAGGCTAATGCACGCATCAATATTCAACTGAATAGCGTATATTATTTCAATGTCACAATGATGCACGCATCAATGTGGTCACAGTGAAATTTATCTAAAATGGAGAGCGGTATTTATAAATGGTTTAATTGTTTAAATTTGATATGTACCAATATTATGAAACCCAGTACAATTTTTCAAAATGTTACGACCCAAGTTACATGTAGCCCCCCCCCCCCCTTTCCCCCCCCCCCCAATTACAAAATTGGGTCACGGGTGGGGGGGGGGGGGGGGCTTGTTTAAATGAGGTATTTAAGCAAGAGTTGACATACATGTACCCCACCCCATGTTTAATAAAGGAGAAATAATACATCGATCGTCATATTGGCTGGCTTCCGGGATCCTTTGCTTGAAAGGGGCATGGACACGTTCTGAGCTAAAAAATGTTCAAATTTTATTCCATTTTAATATTTACAATGCTCACATTAGGGTATTTTAATGGTCTGCAAAATCTTGAAACGTCATTGTTTATAATAAGTGAGATACGCAGTCTTACAATTATCACTAGTGTAAACAAAGCTTGAGTCATGTTTTGTATTACCTAACATTGAAGATGCTAAAAAAGTTTCAAATTTAATTTCCATTTTTAAATTTACCAATGCTCACTAGGTTATTTCTAATGGTCTGCAAAAATCTGAACCGCATTGTTAGGTATAAGTGAGATACCAATTACTTACAATTAATCACTATTGTAAACGCAAAGTCTTGAGTTCATGTTTTTGTTTACTACTTTTTATATCCCTAATCCGTATATTAACAGTGTTATAAAGTAATGATACCGTATATGAGACTTGGAACTAGTTCAAATATTGTATTATAATTTTTTGTTCAAGGATTTTTTTCAAATCAGACAATTCTTTAAAAAGTCCAATCAATTACTCGAAATTTCATGTGCCAAAAATCAGTATTGGCCATATTTTAAAAAATTTTCCGAAAGCCCCCTAACTTTTAAAGTTCCATTTTTTAATTTGAGACAAGATTCTGCAAATATTACGTGATATTTAAGAAATTGACATCACTCCTGGAAATGTATTTTTTGAACTCTGAAATTCGATACTCATGAGTTCTATATCCAAGTGCAGAAAGGTCATTATTTATTCCATTACAAGTATTAAATCTTCCATTATGTTATTGTAAGAAAACATTACATATGTATCTATTTCATGTAATGATTGATTTGTATTCCTTAGTCTTTGTTTACACCAACAGACGAATGGAGTTTTAAATGAATAAATCTTGAGTAAATTAAGTTGCAAAAGGTCATGTTTAAAACAACTGTACTCGAAACAGCATGAAAACCAAAATTTTTCCTTTTAGATTTTCCCGATCTCTTTGAATGTAGAAATCAAAAATACTAACTTCCCAAAAAATGACATCACTTTCAAACCTCACCTAGAATCTTTTAAACAAGTAGATTATTTTCATCATTACAGAGTAGTAAGGCGTCTGTTGTCCTAAGTAAGTACAATGCCCTATTGTTTAAGGCAGACAATGGATCCATTGTTATTGGTGAAACAATGGGTATTGGATTTTGGGTTTCTAAAGACAAATAGGTCATTTTTTGGAAAAGGAGATCAAATTGGAAATCATACTGCTGTGAAAAGAGTTGTTTACTTAATTAGAAATCATTATCAGCGTGAAAAGACACCATGTTCCTTAAGAGCTAAAGATGAATGATGAAAAAAAAATAATACCAGTGTTGAAAAGCACCCCTTGAAAAGATAAGGACAAGGACACTTACAATTTAGGTAAGGACTATTGTCCTTAAAAAATCAGCCCTAAAGGAAAAAAAAAAAATTCACTTACTTTTGTGAAAAGACGTCGTGTAATAGATCACTACTTTAAATTTGTTCCGAGATTGAACAAACATAAGAATTTAGAAGACTAATTTAATCTTGTTCAACATGAGTATCATAATATGTTTTTCGCGAGTTTTAAACGGTACACGGAATGTTTAGTTATCTTTATTCTATCTATATATTGTGGAGTTTCAATGGGATTAAGTAAAAGAGCCAGTCTCACCAAATAAAATTATCATTGATGAAAAACATCATGTTTCATGTAAAATTTTCATTAGTATTCCCAATGTCGTATACGACCCCAACCCAGTCCTATAAGCAAGCTCTCTTTAATCATTGTTCCATGCTCATTCTATAAATTTAATTCAAAATTAAAGCCATAAGTTGTTATTGTATATTATTATTTATTTTTTTTTTTTTTTTTGTGATGGTTATTCATTTTCTAACCAAACAACTTCACTGACATTGCTTTATAATTATTAGCAAGATTACAAATCAAGTTTTTGTCTTTCATTTCCATCGAGACTCGACAGAGTAAGATTGTCTTCCGGAACTTATGCAGACTTAATATGGGAGGAAAAGGATGAATGTTATGCCCATTTTTCTTTAACTGATGTCAGTGTCTAGTTCCGTAGAAGTTACCGTTCCACATCTATGGGAAATGGACTCTAATCTTAATATCTCATAATCTGTCAGCATTCGTGTCAAAGGAAAAAAAAGAACAAAAATTAAAATCTGAAAAAGAAGTTTCTCCTCCAGTTTTATCCAGTCACTGGACTGCAATATCCCGAATTACGAAAACACTTCGGAAACGTCTCTCAAACCTCTTTCACGAACTGCGCCAAAATTTCTAACGAGGACCATCAAAGGAGGTTTCGCACGAGCGGCGTTTCTTTTTACACACAAATTGGTGACAGAGTAACGTGTATTTCCTGTGGAATAACTCTGAAAAATTGGAACATTTAGATGACGCTTACGATGAAACACTGTGCTTCCTCAAAAGGGGGAGGGGACAAATCTGTACTTATCGTCAAGATTGGTAACAGGTGAAGGTCGCTTGGACCAAAAGATTTATTCAACAGAGGAAATTAACAGACCAATTTTGTGTGGAGTGTTTGTGAGATAAAATTTGATTTAATGAATCAGATTGTATTTTTTTTATAAAGTAGATTCTTTATTGAAATAAAAATTTTTTTTTTTAAATCCAGAGTTTTGTTAACAAATATTACCTTTCAGGTAATTCAATTCATTGATTGCATGCGTGGAATAGTGACAATCTTGGGTATTAAAAAAAGATTGATCTGTCAAATATCGCATTCATTTTACGTTTACTCTTGGAGATGAACGTACGGGGAAGCAATTATTTAAAAAATATTATGGATGATCCACGGACCCAGGTCCTTTGCCGCGTGCATCCTAAGCTGTACCAAATAGTGAAAAAAGAAGGAAATATGACATTGTTTGAATCGAATCAAGAAATTATTATACAAATCAAGATGCGTTTTCGCTTACAAAAAAAAGGTGAGGATTGACGAGGATTAAAGAAGGAGTACGAGTGAATTAGTACAGGTACTAGACTATCAGTGAAGCAGCAAACTGGCCACCGTGCAAAAATTTCGAGTACAAATAACGGTTATAAAGTATCTCGTTGTAATCTGTTGACTAATTTTCTCGCTTTTTGTGGAGTGAAGACCATGGAATAAGATAAGAAAAGCTCAGACAACCATCAGATGCAATTCAAAGGACGTTTCTAAATGGTCGCTCGCCATCCCAAAGCCATTCGAACTGATAAAGGTTCAGAATATTTACAAACAGATACTTGAACGGGTACTTGAAAGAAAAAGCACTAAAACAATTTTTTAGCCATTAACAGACCAAGGCCATTTTGCTGAAAGAAAGAACATTCAAACACTAAAAAGATACTTATCCGATCATTTTAACGCACACACAAAGAACACCAATACGTAAACATTTACAAGATGTGGTGAATCTTATTAATCGAAACTCCCTAATCGTTCTCTAAACGGAAGAACTCCCGCCATCAAAAATAAAAAAAAAAATAAAAATAAAAAAAAAAAAAAATAACTTTCAACACAACAACGAACTCCGAATGTGAGACTGGATTCTTACTTAGTCAGACGAAAAGACCCAGAAAAGAAGAAATCGATGGTCAAAAAAAATCATCCAATCGAAAACGCAGGTATATACCTTAAGTGGTTGATCAAGTGCGCATTCTACCACCTGATCGACGTCCAGTACGCGCGTCCCTTCAGCGTCACTATGACCTTCAGACCCTCGCGTTTCACCGAAACAATATTCATAATCGCAGTAGTTTCGTCTTCGTTTCACAAGACAATTCCCATCTACAAGTTGAAGGATATGATTGACGAACCCATCAAGCGGTAAGTTTTCTACGCTAGTGAACTTCAAAAAGTATCCAAAGGACGAACAGACTCAATGGAGATCGAGAAGATCATCAAGAAAGTAAAAAAAAAACGGAAAGTCGCAGGAAACCTAAGTGCTGGATTCGATCTGGTTAGGCTGGCCAAAGATACAAATGACATGGATTCCATGAGTCTGACGGTACAAAAAAAACATTTAAAAAATCGGAAAACTAATTCATATGTCGAGACGATCTTTCACTCCTCTGGCCCATGGTTCTCAAGTCCTCGACAGCGTTTCCCACTCTTTCCAGTAATCACACCGTTGGATTAAGTACGTTTCTCCCTAGATCATTAACCCCATATCGGGTCACATGGACGGTAGAGATGACGGGAATTTTAATGAATCAATATCGGAAAATAGAAAGGGAAAAATGATTGTTTACTGTCTCGATTTGTTGACGATTACCATTATAGGGGAACGACGGGTCCCTCTTCTCCGACATATTATTTTAACCAACGCCGAAACAAATCACTATCGTTTTCTTCGTCTTACCGCATACCTTGACGCCATCAACGACCTTACAACGCCCGCCCACCGACCTGATTCATCCACATCTATATTAAAAGATATAAAGGCCGGAGATGCCAGTTCATTTTTAACCGGAGAAGGCGGACTGTCACACTCGTGTTTCGACAAAATGTGAAATCATGTTCTGGACCGACACTCTACATTCTAATCCCGCCACTTTGCAACAATTTCCATCATTCCAATGACGTAAAAACTTATTCCAATGGTTCGACCGAAACACAGAAGGGTGGCGGCAATACTCACCAGCGAAGAAAGCTTACATGATTCAGTTCGACCTCCCTCGATCCCGACCAACCGGGACATTCAACAAGTACACCATAAGCGGCTGAACAAGGGAGAGCTTATCGGAATTGAAATGAAAAAACCACTGCTAACGTACGAACCCCACATGGCCCCTGAAAACGTGTAAAAATTCGAAACGGAAAAAGCAAGGACGACCAACTACCAGACATTCTGTCGAACCCCAAAGAGAAAGTCGCTTACAGAAGAAAAACGAAACAAGAACGACAGAGGACATACAACCATTAAAAAAAGAAACAAAAGAAAAAGAAGGTAACGAAAACTTAAGAAACAACAAGACTCTGCAAGAAGAAATCGAATCTCTCCAAAGGAACTCCATTATTAGAAAGCATGTCTTTACTTAATGCGAACTGTAACACAAACTATGGCCGAGCCGTCCGAATTGCCCTCTTTTCTTGATCCGCCCAATCAGCGGGCGGTTCATAAAATCTACTTTCCAGGAAACCAAGCCCATTTCCTCTTTTGACTCGGATACTGCAACCTTCTAGAATTTCCATTCCTGAAAATGGTGGGAAATATTGAATCTTTAGAAAAAGTTCGGCTGTACATCCAAAGCCAAAATCACCAGTCGACGGTACGGCCCTTAGCGATATTTTGGGAAAGACGTGTATCGTTAATCCTACTCTTCAAGCTCTGTTTTCCCAGTCGATGCTCTACATATGAATGCAAAATGTTGTCTCTCAAAACGGCCCAACAATTATCCTTGGAAAGCCCTTATATTGAAAGTGGCTTTGTCTATGTGAAAGGGGAAATGTATATATAGGGATAGGAAAACCGTTTATCATCAGCAGAACCAGGTATAGACTGCATCGACTCACAAGAAATGCAGACTCTTTATACCCGTCTGGCCACGACGGAGAACTGCATATGGAGACGACGGTAACGCGTCAGGAGGACCGAATCAGCTTGGCTCTAGAGAAAAACTACTATTCACACAACAATCGAAAAACTTTTTTGATCTCGAGGCCCCTTGTTACGTTCGATTGCTTTTATCTTGGACAAGCATCCTGTATCAATGGAGTTGGAACATTCACTCAGGCTGTTTCGATCCAGAACGATTGTTGTGTGATGAGTAAGGAATCTATACCGAACTACAAAGTCACCTATGTACTAGAGGCCGTAATTTAAAGGCTTTGCAAGGTCAAAGTTACAGTGCCCATTTCAAGTACAATCAGCCAATACCACCTCACAGTACGCCGGCGAGATATAACTTACTCAAAACCGACGTCAAGATGGACCACGCATCCAAAATTAAGACCAGGCGATTATCCTGGATGACGTCTGAACGGAAAGATTCCGCTCTAAAGTGTTCATACTCTTTGTACAAACAGTCGGTGTAACGGTAGTTACGGAGACAATCCTTTTAACTTCTGAAGAACGTTTAAATTATCCAGATTGTGCTGTACTATTCAACGGAGAAGCCCGACACCCGTTCGCCCATGAAGCTAAGTACTTTGGTATAACCAAGAATTTTTATGTCACGCCTCTCTGCCAACACGTATCACATCCTTAAAGGTGGTTAAAAGAACGACGGACGTTTAATCATCAGATCAGAGAAATTTGCAGCCGATTAGCACATTCTATGCCTTTCGATGCTCCGTCCCCACCGACCTCGGAGAGGTCCGTACAGTTAAATCTGGTACAGCTCAAGAAACGTTGGCTATATGCTCGTTTTCTCAACCATACATCATCACCAATTCAGTGCCATAGCCCTACTGTGAAAGCCCGGGACTTCTGCTCCGTACGGACATCCAGAGAAGTGAGACAATTTGTTAATTTTAAAAAAAGAGAAAAATGGATTACTAAACGCACGATACTTCGTGTCGTTCAATTTACTACAGGTGAGCATGTTAAACCATTTTTTCGAGGAATCTACTGCCTCCGACTCATTACCCGCACGTGTGACTCGATTTCCTTCTGCGCCCTTTATGTATACACAGATACCATGAAAGAAAAGGTTAGTCATTGGATTGCATTTTGGTTCAAAAAACGGCAATCGAATGTGATATTTTACCACAGTCTTTGTGGAAAAATTACCGAAGATAATGACAATTCGCTTAAAGAGAATTTATTTGATAGAAAATTAGTTTTGCGTTTGTATATAATATATATGTTCAAGTGCATCGACTCGGCTCTCTACCTGTGGTTTTCCTTCGTATTTACCTCCTTATATGCCGTGCACAAGATTTTCTCTGCAAAATACTCTAGTAATTTTAATCACTGATGACCCAGACGACCTTTGTACGCAATTTTGTTTTGATGAAAAAAAAAACAATAATCAGAATACAAAATAGTCTCTAATCACCATCACGAGTTTTCGCGATATCACGAAAATGCTGTATTTTATTCCGAATTCCCTGAGACCTGAGTCTCCGGAGAACTGAGGACCCCGGAGACCTAAATCTTCCGAGACCTGAATCTCGGGAGACAAAATCCCTCGCGCGCGCGCCCGGTGCCCCCGGCTGAATTTAGGAGAGGTAATGGAGTATTCAATATGATTTATCAATGTTGCAGTAGATATTAAAACAGATATATATGTTACATTCGTTATATCTACATTGACTTATAAAGATATGGAAAATCAAAATATGTTTTATCTCTTTTTAAAATTGGGTTTATGTGTGTGTGTGTACATGGTTTATAATTTTTAAGGTAGTATCAAATCTGTTTTTTTTTTCCTTATCGCCAAAATCATAATAAAAGAAGCTGACTAAGAATTGTTTTTCATTTTCTGCTCGGGACACGAAAAAAAGTCGATATTTTGACAATGGGAGAAAACTTTAAAGTATCTCATCTCCCATTTGTCTGGCTCTTCAGGAGCAACAAGTCACGGAAACACCAATTGTGTCAGGAAATATTTTGCATTAATATTAGGAATATGAAGTGACAGTCTTTATTCTTTCTATCTCCACGACAGTCACTGCGTAATCAGAACAATAACTGTGATTCTGCTTGCCAGCAGACATTTTCCAGATACTGATACATGAGAGACATGAAACGATTGATTCATGGAATAAGTCAACCATTTCCTTCAGCCAACGAAAGGCATCCTTCGTCCTCCTCCTCCTCCTCCTCCTCCTCCTGAAATGAGGAGTGCATGAAGGGTTTGACGTGAATAAATCAACCATATTCTCGGATCACTGAGCACCTCCTCCTATGCTGGACATGCCTTCTTCCCTTCCTCCTCTCCTCCTCCTCCCTCCTCCTCCCTCCTTCCTCCTCCTATTGGCCAGGACATGATTCCTCCTCCTCCTCGCTTCCTCCGTCCCTCTTGCAGGACATATTTCCGCCCCTCCTATCACTTTCAAAGAAGCTGAGGGATTATTAAATTCTATACTCCCTTTACAATGATCCCTCTGTCGGACCGACAATGTCTGGAAAATCCACTTGGACTCAAAAAGTATTAATTTACAATAATTGCAGCTCATACGACTCCAGTGCCAGAAAGAATTCTGTGTTTATAAGCATTCAACCCCTCTATGTCATGAAATTAAAGTGCTTGTCCGGTATATTATTTATTCAAGGCATCACAGGAGACATTAAATCAGACCACAAACTGATCAAACCCCAGGAAAGAACTCTTTTGATTATTGACGACATAATGAAGGATTGACAAACCCAGGACAAGCGAAGAATGGGAACTGTTACAGAGGTGCCACCATCGCCCAACCTTAGCTGTGTATCTGTATCATGCAGAATTTGTTCAACCAAAGGAAAAGAAAATCGAACTATGAGTTTTAAACAGTCAATACTATATTCTGTTTAAATAATCCCAGACATCACAGCAGACATTGGATCCTGGCACGGCAAGATGCGAAGCATAATTTAATCCCGGACTAACAATGTTATAGAAGCTTCTTAGATGCCTTATCGAGAAAGCGTATCAGTCCCTGTATGGAGTTCATGTGTTAGATTTAAGCAAACGACCCCAGAATCTAAGCGATTTTCAACGGACATTTCGAGCCCATTAATAAGATCCCGGACACTGTGATGATCTGACTCATTGACTGTGTGAACACTTCTACGCTAAATGAAGACGTCTCAATGGTTTCCCGTCATTTCTGCACATTACTTCTAAAAACATGACGATCAAATTGATCGAGGTGCTAATTCAGAAATACAATCCAGGATTTACTAAGAAGAAAGATATGATTGGCGAACTAACAATCCTATCAAGAAAAATCAATGGAAAGCTTCGCGGTATAATCTTCAAAAACCTATCCCTTGGCCGTCCACAATAAATATAAGAAACATGCATCTCTGACGACGAGAAACACTCTCGTTAGTGCTCGAATCGCGGAACTTATGTATGCCAGCTCTTGATTCACAGCTCATGTTAAAAAAACGGATGATCCGAATGGAAGAAAAAACTACAGCATGAAAAACGACTGCCATGTCCTGACTCCACTTCAGAGTGACGAAGATGACGACGGGGGTCTACTCCTTCTACTCAACGAGTGATGGGAGGAAATATCAAGAACCAGTTCGACAGATAAACTCTGCATCAAGCGCGAAGGAGAATCAATTCAACACAAACCTCTCCAAGCAACAGAAAGTCCTCCGAGAGGAGCGAGAGATACTGCGCCGATTCTTGCGCGGTAAGCGAATGATGTACACGCCCCACTAAGGATCAAAACTTACTTTCTTAAGAAGTTACAAAAAAATTCTTTTGATTGTTTCACAAACATCAATCGACAAGCAAACTGCACCGCGATATCTAAAGACAGAAACAAGTGTCAACCCTCATGTGTGACGAAAAAGATATTAATCTGAGAATAGAAAAAGCAGTTTCCCGTGTTCTTAATAAAAATAGACAAGAATTTGTATCAATTAGTTGGCGGCTGATGATAGTTATCACGAGAAATTGACGAGGAGAATGCTGACCGAAGAAGAATCTTGAAGACAGAAGAATGGAATGACTAAATCTCCTGTACAATTCAAAACAACTCTGTTTATAATAAATTCCATCCTTATAAAAGAAACAATATCTTCACAAGTTGTGAAATTCACAAATAAATTTGGGATGAAAAAAAAAAAATCAGCATGTTCTTCTTATAATGTTAATTATTATCTACAATATTCATACAGTATAATCTCATGCTGGCGGCGTCATAAATGGAATATAACTTTTAAATAACAGACAAGGTGTTACGCCAGAGGTCTAGAGTGAACCGTTTCACCACCATCGAAGTGTTGTTTTATACACTATAAAATATACGATTGAACTAAATGAAAGATTAGCTTACGATTACCCCCCCCAAAAAAAAAAACCAAAAAAAAAAAAAAAAAAATCCCACAAAACAAATTAAACCCCAAACAAAAGACAACAAAAAAAATTAAAAGCAAAAAAATAATAACAACTTATGCTTTAACTTTTGATTATAATTTATAGTAAGACGCATGGAACAATGTATTAAAGAGAGCTTGCTTTATAAGACTGGTTGGGGTATTTTACTACGACCATTTGAGGACATAACCTAAATATATCATTTAACAGAAACCATGAATGTTTCATCAAAATGCAATTTATTTTGAGACTTGCTCTTATTAATCCCATTGAAACTCCACAATATGATATAGAAAAAAAGATAAATAAAATTCCCGCTTTAAACCTTCCTAAAAACCGAAAAAACGATATTATGATATCATGTTACAAATAAATAGTCTTTCTAATTTCTATATGTTTTGTTCGATTCTGCGGACAAATTTAAGTTCTGATCTATTAACACGGACGATCTTTTCACAAAAAATGTAATGTGAATTTTTTTACCTCTTGGTCCATTTTTTAAGGACAATAGTCCTTTTAACCAAAAATGAGCTCGTCCTTGTACCTTACCTCTTTCAAGTACAGGTCCTGTTCACCTGTATTGATTTTTTTTATCACTCTTCATTCACTCTTTAAAGGACATGGTGTCTTTTCACGCTGAATTATGTCTAATTCAACGTAAAAAAACTCTTTTTCACCACAGTTAATCGATTGTCCAATTTTATATCTCCCTGTTTTCCAAAAATACCCTATTGTCTTTTAGAACCCCAAAAATCCCAAACCTATTGCTTTCACCCCATAACAATCGATCTCCGTTCTTCCTTACAATCACACTAGCCATTGACTATAGGACCTCATAACAGTACCCACCGCCCCCCTTCACTGACTCCTACAAGTTGCATTCTATTATACGCAGATGTAAACACTGTTCCTAGGTTATTTGTGCTGCCTCACATCCTCATTTTTGTATGCTTAAATGGTTTTTCTTGTGCTATCTGGCCCACCAGTAATTGGTCTGATTGTAAACAAAAACAAGGCCGAGCCTTGTTTACATTGTGAAAGAATTGTAAGTGTGTATCTCTCTCTGTAACTCAAAAAATACGTTCAAATTTTTTGCTGACCATTAGAACCTATGCCTTAAAGCTGATAGTGAACATTGTAACTTTTAAAAATGAACATCTCATAAATGGTACATTGAATAGTCTATTTTGTTACGCCTCACAGGATATAACCGTCGTCACATAGTCTCCCGTGAAAAGACCCGAGCGGTCTTCACTAATATAGAGGCAGCTATAGTGTGTAATCAAATATACTTCTAAAACAAAATAGATATGTGAAGCACCAATGCCCCTCGTGTGGCAGCAAAACACAAACATCTTTTTGCAAGGACACATGTAAAATATGAAAGTCATATCACTAACCATTCAAAAGATATGGCCTGTAGGTTAAAATAGTTTGTTTTACGTCTATGGTTAAACTCAAGTTTTTCTAAAGTACGCCATCAAACACCTAGGTTATGAGGTAAAAGTTGCTTGGGTGTGTGTCTTTTTGTTGTTGTTTTTGGAGGTCAGTGGCGAAGCTTGGGGTAGATGAATATACATATGGAAGCAGAAAGGGCAATGGGTCCAGGGCAAAGCCCTCGAAACCTGCTGCATTTTCGACAATTTTAAGAGAGGTATTTTCAAAGTCACCGATACACATTTTCTTTAATCTTAAACACAGGCACATGGGGTAAGAAGATTGTAACTTCTTTCAAAAAAAAAAAAAAAGAAAGAAAGAAAGAAAGAAAAAAGAAGGAAAATACTCTCATTTCACTCGTTTTACTACATTTTTTTTCTTTTGGAAACCTTTTCTATACTTGAATTAGCATCTTCGCAAGCCAACTGTCCGATTCGCTTACTCTCATCTCCCCTTTGGCAGATTTAGTCGAGTTTCTAAGCCTTCAAAATATCAATCGGCAATCCTCGGCTAACTCCGCTACGTTCCGTATAAACACGTGTGTGCGAGGTACGAGCCACGCCTGGGAGTTCCGAGTGTCAAAATATCGCGCTTTGACTTCCCAAGGCATCCAATCAAATTGCGTCATTCATACCTGTTCGGTTTGAGTGAAGTCTGGTCCTTGTAGTCTTGTCCCATGATCCCTTGCTCTAGATAAAGATGAAGTCATTCAGCATTTTCGACCAAATATGTATTTCTCTTCTTTTTTTAAAATTTAAAATCTAATTTTATTTGACTTTAAATTATTTCATTTTTACCACAACCATGTGGATGCTTCCGTGCTTCATAGGAAGCTACGCCCAACTGGAGTTATGTTTGTTTGTTTGTTTTTGGGTTTTTTGTTTTTTTTGGTTTTTTGTTGTTTTTGTTTTTGTTGTTGTTGTTGTTTTTTTTGTTTTTTTGGTTTTTGTTTTTGTTTGTTTTTTTTTTTTTTGGGTTTTTTTTGGTTGGTTTTTTTTTTTTTGGGGGGTGTTTTTTGTGGACTTTTGTTTGTTTTGTTTTTTATTGAAAGAAAGGTCTTGTCAAAAGAAATAATGTAGTATACTGTATTATCGCCATCCACTTCAAAAAGTTACATGGCCCAGATTATGAAAAGTTAACACTATGTACAGACTGACGGTCATATATATAGGCCTACCGAAACTACGTACATATGCATGGACATCTTCGAATTTCCGATTGCGGCTAAGGAGTCATTAACCAACTGAGCGTTGACTTAGGACACATTTTATGTCAAGGTATCATGGCATATGGAATTACATTTTTCTAGAACACGTGTGATAGATTAATTTTGTTTATTCGATATCACAATTGCGCAATATGTTTTCTGAAAGAAACTGCTTCCAAAAATTAGCATTTTTTACCAGGTTTAGTGCGATTGTAATGCCACATTCATGCAATGTGAAATTGTGTTGGACATGGCATATAATATACACTTAATTTAGTTTTATATTGCCGAAACTAGAAACTTTTCAAATTAATTTTGCAGCGTCCGGCAAAGGTTATTATCATATATAATAGAACTTGTTAATTATCTTTTAGATTAAGGGAGGGGGTAATGGTTTTAAAATGAAAACAGGGTTTGAAACAATATCAAATTGATCTTTTAAATAAATTATTTTTCTAACAATCTCTCAAAGAGTAGTGGATGTGGCAGGGTTGTATGGGGGGGGGGGGGGGCATTTTACCCCCAAATTTCCAGAGATATCAAAGCTAGGTGATTCTTTAAAATATGTTTTTTGTATGCATGTAATTTCTTGAACGGATAATTGATATTTCATATGCATTTAATTCTTTGCAATTAGTTGAGATTTTCGCAAATGTGGCTTAGGACGATTGATTGACTAGGCTAGGGGCTACTGGAAACACCCTAGATAGAACATTCTATCGTTAAAATGACAGATGTCCTCCGGACAGATAGAATATTCTAACTATAAACACCCCAGTACTAAATATCTGTACATATCGCATCATGCAAAATTTTGAATTAGAATTATTTCCCTTGGACCCAGTCCAGTAGGACAAATTAAGCGTGTTTTCAGAATATTTTATTTTCATCGCTAGTGTAATTTATCTATTTATCTATTTATTAATTCATTCATTATTTTCCTTTTATCATTAAAAGGGAGGGGGGGGGATAGAGCGTCCTTCGTGGGTTGTTGCTTTTTCTTTGGGGAGGGGGGTTAAGAATATATTATCTGTGACACATGCCACTCTATATGTTCTTATCAATTGTGAAATTACATGTTCTCAAATAACATTTAAAATTTTGTGTCTTGAAAAAAATTCTGCTTTTCCGGATCATAAACCTGGATCGGGTTTTAAAGTATACAGTAAGATTACCCACAATTCCACGAGCTTGCTTGGTAACAGTGACACAAAGCGTAAAGGAGGGAAAGTAGTGTTATTATTTTTGGCAATGTAGGTTAATTTTGGGCTGGATATTGTAGGTATAGTGCAGAAGACTTCGTATATATTGTTGTGAAATCGTAATATAATAAAAATGAGTTTCCAGGAGATAAAAAACGAGCCACGACAGGACTGGCAGCAAACGTCAACGGGAGTCGGGCACCACTACCGACCAGGATACTACTTCCCGAATTCTGATTTCAAGGTAAGAATTAAATGACCACAAACACATTTCACTGCTGCTAGGACTTTGCATTTACAGAATAAAAGTTGTCAAAACTAAACAATTTGTATCATGGCGGTCAAAAGCTCTCCGGAGCTTGTGTTGTATTTGTTACATTTGCATACCGACTTTAAATAACTCTTATTCTATTCTATCAATTTGAGAAAGTTTTGGAATCATTGCAATTTAATTTAACATCACTGTTTAAAACACGTTTTGTGCAAACATATTTAGATATTTTTTGTTCTTTTGATATATAATAGTTTCATACTCGAAGCTAATCTCAGTGAGATGGTAAAGGCTAATATTTGGACTGGTCGCCTTCACCCTCGGTGAAGGCGACCAGTCCAAATATTTAGCCTTTACCATCTCACTGAGATTAACTCGAACATATATGCCTATTTGATGTCTTTTTTGCAGGTCTATAGATAGATACATCAAATATTGATTACCATGTAGTCATGTACATGTAGTTGTATTATTCATCACCTTATTTTTATTTACTTATTTATTTTAACTTAATTTCAATTGAAATTTAGGTATGATATATATATGATTAATCATGCCTATTTATGTGGAAAGAGAGGTCAGCAGTGGTTAGTGTGGTGTTTGCATTGTTGTGCCACTTAGCTACCATTGTGGTAATGAGGCAACTGCCTTACTAGATTTTGACGTAATGGGGGACTAAATTAAGCTGCCCCTAGACCTCTTGTCAAAATGGTTCTGCCTCCATGGTTATTTTTAAAAGTCAAGCTCCGCCACTGTTCATATACGATATGTGTACATACATATGTATAAATACTAACTATTCATTATTTATTGTAGGCTTTGATCTATGATCCAGTCCCTCCTCCTCTGGCAAAACAGGATGAAATCACCAGAGACCAACACTTCAAAACAACATATGGTGATTTCCATGATACGAAATATGGAAAGGGTCCCTACAATAACCCTATCCACAGAAAGGCCCCCGGACACTGGAAGGTCAACTATGTCAAGGATCTCGCAGAAAAAGTGAGTAGAAACCCTGCCTGTTTATTGGTAATGTATCTAATCTTTTCTCAACAGACCTAGATAACTTTCAAGCAATAAGTATGTTCACAAGTGTAAGATCCTAGAATAATGCAAAAAAATTTCCCCATCAGCTTGATAAGGGAGGATGGAGGAAGCCTCTTACAATGGGGAACCAGTTAACAGAGACGAAAGAGGAATTTGCCAACAAGCCTGGTGTCAGGGACCGGTACCATTTCCAGGACTCTGCCGGTCTGAACCTACCACAAACCTACAACCTCAATGACCACCACAAGGAGGGCCCATCCAAAGTATGTACTGCTGACATCTACAAGCTCTTTGTTAATCCATTTTGTATATAATTTTGTCACACAACTGACTAATTTTTTAAACAATATTCTTTTTTTTTTTAAGTATGGACAAGGCACAACACAGAATCCTAAACTTCAAGGCCAGCCTTTCTATGTCAGGGACAAAGGAGTATTAGCTTTATTAGATCCCTATTTATCAACCACTCAAAAAGATCACCGGTCATTTAAACCAAATGAACTCAAAAAGTACCCCAAAAAGGATGTGGCCACGTACTGGGAGTGTGAGGAATACCCCAAGGCCTGGGGCCATGGACTGAAACACAAGTGAGTACAAGTCAATATATGGACCGTGGATATCGGCCTGGATGCCTCAGTGGTTAGGAGTACCTACTAGTTATGCAGGTCCGGGTTCGATTCCGCGTTTCCAGCCACTTATTTTCTCATTCTCTCCACTTCCTGGTTACATTTGGTGCCGTGACAGCCCCTTGGAATTACAGGTGAATTTCAGTCCTGCCAGGGGTAGAACCTGGTTATTTTGTCTCTCGGAACGAAGACACTTAAGGAGGGAGGAATGTAGTAGTTACGGCTATATGGACCATGGATATCGGCCTGGATAGCTCAGTGGTTACAGCACGCTGACTAGTTATGCCAGGGTTTCCGGGTTCAATTCCCCGGTCCAGCCATTTACTTTCTCAATTCTCTCCCTTCCTGTTACACATATTTGACAGAACTCTTCAAAAGTAAATTATTCCCATCTTTATTGTAGTCCTGTTCCCAAAGACAATGTTCCAAGGGAACGATTGCCAATGGTGGACCCCACATGGTTTAAAACCCGGACAACCATCCCCAGACAGCCGAAGGCCCTGCAGCCTGTCCCCCATGGTGGACTGAAGTCTCTATACACGGAGTCGTTTCAACAACCCTCTGATGTCAAGGCCAAGGAAAATTACTACTGCGCTGTAGACACACCATTTGTCCTCCCAGGTAAATTTTTGGACAATTGTACATTTCATGCATGCGTCAGTGGAATCTTCTCTTAAATCTTCACTTGCAACAGTATGCACATAATAGTTTAAAACTCTGATGACAAAATTGGTAGATTTATTCCAAAATGTTGCAAATTAGTAATATACAAACATAAAGCTATCAGTTTTCACTTTAAGTATACTACTTATTTTTTAACATGTATTAATTTACATTTCTTTGCACTTGTGATTTGTTACAGCACCAGGAACAAAATCCGTGATGACGGCTCCAAAGATGTACGACACAGAATACCAGCACGTGGGAAGCAACAAGCCAGTCATTGTTTGAAGTAAAAAAAAGAAAGAGCTAATGATCGATTTGACGAAACTCTGTAGCTAAGCTGTGAGGAATCATGATATAATTGAACATCGCCAATCATCCTGACCGGTCTAAGATCAGATCCACAAGTCATTATAGTCTATCAGGAACATTGTCGAAATATGATAAGCATGCAGAACTCAATTATGTTTTGAAAACAGATTTTTGTTAAGTTAATATTGTTTTTAGTTGTTCTACTGTAAATTTTATTTTAAATGTTTTCTTCTTACATATTATCATGTCTATGAAATACACATTTATATATTTATGTGATGTTTGTTACAAAAGTTGTGATATTTTACTAGACAAACCTTTATCAGGTTTCTGAATGAGTGCTATACAATGTGTAAAGACATCACAAGTCAATAAAAACACAAGGAAATATTTTACAGATGGCTTTTTATTCTGTGAGCTCCTCTTCAAGGGATAGTATCACTCATTTTGGTAAAAAAAAAATTCTCAACTCTAAATCATCTTATTCCTTTCGAATTTAATAAAAAAGATATATGAATGTCATTTTGCAACTTGGAAATGACTGTAGTTCTCAAAAGTTACAATAGGAATGGCCTTATATATAGTAAATTGAATTTTTGCCAGGAAGCCAAAAATTAATGGACATGATTTTAAGATCAAAAACGTTTTAGATTTGGAAATAAATACAGATAAATGTATAATTGTTTATACAGATAAATGCATAAAATTGTTATTTTTAACAGAAAATCACCTGTATGAGTCATTTGGGCTCATTTTTATTTTTTTTTTTTTTGGCAAAATGAGTGACACTATCCCTTTAAGGATAGCTTAATTTTCATATTTATTGGCTACATTGAGATATGATAATTGTCATGCTGCAAAAACTGTTGAACATATGTACAGTGGGACCAAGAAAAAAACCATATACGAGGATTCGAGATATCGAGGGTAAAATAAATAAAAAATTGGTTTGGGAATTTCCAAATCACTTCGACTTAACCATGGTTTTCGAGATATCGGTATTTGAGATACCAAAGTTCAACTGTATATACATTCATTAGACACACAAAATCTTGGTTGCCGTGGCTCTTTTTAGGTCATCCGAGTCACTCGGGTGACCTATAGCCGTTGGTCTATGTCTGTTACTGTGTCTCATTCGTTAACAAATTTTACGTTTCTACCTTCTACTTTCTTGAAAAAACTTCAAAGCTAATTGTTTCTATTTTTGTTGTGAAACATCTTTAGGATAAGATGAATATACGTACAAGAGAGAGAGAGAAGGGGGAAGAAGGAGGTAGAGAGAGAGAGAGAAGGGGGAAGGAGATAGAAAGAGAGAGGGGGGGAGGATGGAGGTAGAGAGAGAGAGAGAGAAAAGGAAGGGAGTTGGAAGGGCAGACATCTGTCCGTCCCACTTGGGTAGAAAAGGCTATACATACAATTTTGTGAAATAAATTGTGGAATTTTCTTTGTTTCATGAGACGTAACGTAAATGATAATTATAGAGCCTTTCTGTATCATTTTCCTTCTGCAAATAGCGCATTGCATGGAGAAATTTATCAAAAGAACATAAATCATATGGATATTGAGCCCCATATGGAATTTACTGACCATGTAATGTATAAACCTTTAGGTCACTAAACATTTGTACGAATATACTTACGACTGCCTTTTTTCTAACATATAGATCTGCTATAAATTGCATGTTGATAATCACGTCATTGATGCACTTTTCCTGAGCACTATGAGTTACAAACAAGCCGGGGGGGGGGGGGGGGCACTTCTATATACTGAATAGATAGGGCGTCCGCTGGATAGGTAGCCTTTTTTCATTTCAGAATATATGACAAGCGTATAGAAATCAGCATGAAATTAAGAAAGGTCATTAATATTTGTCAATTAATTATATGAATAGCCTCTAATTTGCAGTTGGTGAAAACTCTGCATAAAAATCTTAACCAGGCTGAAGCTAGCAGCCCTACCAGCAGCCATAAGCCGTAAAGCTAGCAGCAATAAGAAAATCATCAAAGTACTGAAAGTATTAGACGAGGATTTGAAGTAATCAAACATAAATGTGATAAGTTTTTCAACAAATAATTTAATAATATAGATCTTAATTGGCAGTTTGATACTTGGAAGGCAATTGAGCTCACTGTTGGTTTCAAATGATGCACACATGGTCTAAAAAAGGATAATATCATTAATCTTTGAATAATCAGCAATAGGAGCTAGACTATGTAGGGGTACCACCTGGGGCCCAAGAGGGTCGGGGAACCACATGTTGACCTATACTTCGTTAAAGTTAGGGGTCATGGAATAAACAACATTGATAAGGACAAACAAAAACTTCTATCCCGTTCTCATGTTGGGCCTAAATGGTCATAAATGGCTTTCCACAGGCCCTTAGGTAATTAGCTCACCTGAGTTTTTCGAATTTTAC
>CAJDSM010020249.1:17700-33200 GCA_903981925.1 Ostrea lurida
CCACTTCTATGGTCTATCCAGAACTCAAAATTCACGAAACAAATCTTCAGCATTGTCACGAGGAATCAACTGTGCACAGATATAATGTGCAAATTAATATGTGACACTTTAAACATGAAAATAACGCATTATGCTAAAACTTAACCATCAATCAACAGTCTACGTTTTCACAACTCTTAAGTCTCGATCACCATCATTGTGTATAAGCATTTCAATAAAATTCAGTAATCTTGTACTAAAAATTTATTTAGTATTTTAAAACACTATATTATGCATTACAATTTTTTTTCGACTTGCAAAAAATGGCAATACAAAATGCCTGATTTTAATAATGCTTGCATAATGCAGAACAGTGTTAAGCTTTCTGAAAAAATATTGGAATTTGAATCATAAACAACAGACTTAAAAGTGCACTTTAATGGCTGATTGTCAGTTTGTTCCAACTATATAAAGATGGATGAATTTGAATCTACATGCATGAGGATGCTTGCATAATAATTATTGAGCTTTCAGCTAAGAGAGCTATATATTTTTTTACTGCAAAAATGATGCTTTAAACTAATTCAGCTAGTGCACATCAAATTTTTCATTCACTGAGATAATTTGCAGAATTACAAGACATATGAACTTTTGTTCAAAACAATCATATTCTACAAATTTTATATCACCCAATCTTCACTAGCCAAGGGTTTTTGGTCCACTCCGCTCCCCATAAACTTTATTGGGACCGGAGTGGACTGAAAACCCTTGGCTATAGCAAAGATGATATCACCCCAGTCCACATCAATCCAAAGAGTTTTCATTCTTTATGTCTCATCCAATAATGCTTTTTAACCTGTGCACAAAAATTAGATCCGAGTTTTAGAAATGTTTAAAATTTGATCAAAAGGCTAAAAATTTCTCATATTCTCTGTAATATTTCAAGAATTACGAAATAATGACACAAATTAGATAAAAGCTAAACAGACTATGACATCATAAAGGGCAGCTAGGTTAGTAATATTAATCCTAGTGATTGCATGATTAATATCACCATTAGCTGTATAAATCAACAATTCTTATATTTTGGAAAATCATTAGAGGGTTGAATTATGCCATTCCTGAACACCTACTTCTTTTTTTTTTTATGTTTTCCAGGAAAATAGGGGAATAAAATTTTTATATTTACAGATAAAACCTGGTGTCATCAATCATGTATTTCACAGATATCAACCAATAAAATCATCAGAACCAACACTATACGAATATTTCTAAAATATAAGGAAAACAAAGTGCTTCATTAAATCACTAATTAAGACAGAATTAAGTCTTTATAAATGTCATGTTAATCAGAATTCAATAATTTTTAGCCATAATTATTAGTAGTATTTTACTTATTTTTACAAAATAATCATCATTTAATGAGACTGAAGTTTGTTAACATTACAATCTTAGCTAGTATACGTAAGTTTTCTGTACCTGCAGACAGTCAGCTTTTCACTGACATAGTTATAGATTTAGTAAATGCTTCAGTTTGTACTGGTAGACAATTAGACCTGTAAAACCAATCAATTTTAATGGCTTTTGAATTATATTTTATCAGAAATTTAATGAAAACTCTGATGATGAAAATCCAACTTCAAATTAAAATAGGAATTTCTGTAATCTCCAGAAAATCACTAATTATATTGGCACAATAAAGAAAAATAATCACAGAATCACCCACACTAAGGCGACAACAGGACATGTGGTCATGGTCACAAATCACACATATAATACCATAACAATATATAACACTTTGTCTTTATATGAAGGATGATAATTTTTTTTTTTTTACTTTTAGAATACATAGCTTCTTAAGGGAGTGTCTATATGCATGCCCATTGCAAGGGTTACATGTATATCAGGATTATTGAATATGCAAATGTTTCCCCAACATGTTTAAATCAAATTCTCAGAAACAGACAAACAATTAAATGTTTCCTTAACTGGAAAAAAAGGAAGAAAACCCTTCCCTCAACATACACCTATCAAAAGCATGCCCTAAATTTTACTATAAAGGTGAAAAGATATATTAATTTAAAAGAACATTTCTACAAATTGCCAAGTGCATTTCAGAGAGTCTATACTTACTAAATTCAAATAATATAAGTAATGTAGTTGCCATTGGAATATATATATTTACATGTATTGCACTATTATCTCTGCACATCTATAACACCCACCCCCCCCTTTTTTTTCCCCATTTGACCACAAGTTCTCATTAGGATTTCTACAAATTAGGGTGGGCTGTGGTGCCAAAGGTTGCTTAATAAAATAGAAATGAGGACGCACATTATATGATTAATACCTATACAGACATGACATTTAAAGAAAGAATGAAAAATGGATCAAAGAAGTTTTTACAGAACGATATGACAAAACACCCACTGAAAAAATTCTAATGCAGTATTATGTGTCCAATCAAGAAAAAAGAGGCAGAACTTCAAACTTTCAGAAAATTACAAAGTACAAGAGAAAAGCCCTTGGCATGACACCATAACCGGGCTTTCAACCTCAAACATTTTGTTGCTATGTATTTTCTAAAATTTGGTTACATAATTAATTTCAAGGCTGAGGTAAAACCCCCCTGATTTATTTCCATAATTAAAGAAAATGACACTTAAGTTCCGAAGCACTTTTGTCTTAATACTCACTTGGTCATTAGCCAGCAGAAAACAAGGTGAAAGGTCGGGTTGGGTCACATGTTCACAAGTAATTCCCATGGCAGTTAACATGAGGTTTAGAATTTCGAACCGTGTAGGGTTTGACCTTTTCAACAGGTTAAACGAGTCCTGTGTAAGAGCTACATCTGTCGGATCTTGATCCAGTAAGACCTACAAAGAAATCATGATTCTCGTTACATTCAACACCATATATAAAGGCACTAAAGTCAAATGTTAATTTTTCGAAATATTTCAAAAACTGATTCTAGTCGATAGAACCATTACTGTACTTTGTCCCTCCTGTGTGTATAGAAACTATTTTAAGCAAAATGATGCAGTGTTCAGGTAAAAATATCTTTGACAATTGTTAACACAATGCATATAAGGAATCATTGAGAAATTGTGGTATTTATACTTTATCATTAAAGGAAAATAATTAGACAAAAATAATCAATAATCGTTCACAATTTGCCCATCTGTTTCCTATAGCCCTCATATACCTCCAAACATAACAGTCTCCTAGCTATAGCCCTCATATACCTCCAAACATACAAGTCCTTTATACCTCATATACCTCCAAACATACAAGTCCTATAGCCCTCATATACTCCAAACACACAAGTCCTATAGCCCCTCATATACCTCCAAACACACAAGTCCTATGGCCCTCATATACCTCCAAACATACAAGTCATAGCTATAGCCCTCATATACCTCCAAACACACAATTCCTTAGCCTCATTATCTTCCAAACACGCAAGTCCTATAGCCCTCATATACCTCCAAACACACAAGTCCTATAGACCTCATATACCTCCAAACACATAAGTCCTATAGCCCTCATATACTCCAAACACACAATTCCTTAGCCTATTATCTCCCAACATGCAAGTCCTATAGCCCTCATATTCCTCCAAACACACAAAGCTATAGCCCTCATATACTCCAAACACACAATCTAGCTATACCCTCATAAACTCCAACATAGAAGTCCTGCTATGGCCCTCATAACCTCTAAACATACAAGTAATATAGCCCTCATATACCTCCAAACACACAAGTCCTATAGCCCTCATATACCTCCAAACATACAACTCCTATAGCCCTCATATAACTCCAAACATACAACTCCTATACCCTCATTATACTCCAAACACACACATATACCTCCAAACACACAAGTCCTTATCCTCATTTACCTCCAAACATACAAGTCCTATAGCCCTCATATACCCAAACACACAAGTCCTAGCTATAGCCCTCATAAACCTCCAAACATAGAAGTCCTGACTGCTATGGCCCTCATATACCTCTAAACATACAGATAATATAAGCCCTCATATACCTCCAAACACACAAGTCCTATAGCCTCATATACCTCCAAACATACAACTCCTATAGCCCTCATATAACTCCAAACATACAACTCCTATAGCCCTCATATACCTCCAAACACACACATATACCTCCAAACACACAAGTCCTTATCCTCATTTACCTCCAAACATACAAGTCCTATACCCTCATATAACTCCAAACATACAAGTCTATAGACCTCATATACTCCAAACATACAAGTCCTATATACTCATATACCTCCAAACACACAAGTCCTAGCTATAGACCTCATATACCCCAAACATACAAGTCCTGGCTATGGCCCTCATATACCTCCAAACATACAAGTCCTAGCTATGGCCCTATATACCTCCAAACACACAAGTCCTATACCCTCATATACCTCCAAACATACAACTCCTATAGCCCTCATATACCCCAAACACACAAGTCCTTAGCCTCATTACCTCAAAACATACAAGTCCCATACCCTCATATACCTCCAAACATACAAGTCCTATAGACCTCATATACCTCCAAACATACAAAGTCCTAGCTATAGACCTCATTAACTTCCAAACATACAAGTCCTGGCTATGGCCCTCATATACTCTCAAACACACAAGTCTATAGCCCTCAAATACCTCCAAACACACAAGTCCCATAAGCCCTCATATACCTCCAACATACAAGTCCTATAGACCTCATATACCTCCAAACATACAAGTCCCATAGCCCTCATATACCTCCAAACATACAATCCTATAGCCCTCATATACCTCCAAACATACAACTCCTATAGCCCTCAAATACCTCCAAACACACAAGTCCCATAGCCCTCATATACCTCCAAACATACAAGTCCTATAGACCTCATATACCTCCAAACTACAAGTTCCCATAGCCCTCATATACCCCAAACATACAAACTCCTATAGCCCTCATATACCTCCAAACACACAATTCCTTAGCCTATTTACCTCAAAACATACAATCCCATAGCCCTCATATACCTCCAAACATTCAAGTCCTATACCCTTCTAATACCTCCAAACATAACAAATCCAAGCTATACCCTCATATACCTCTAAATATACAAGTCCTATAACCCTATATACCTCCAACATACAGTCCTAAGCCCTCATATACCTCCAAACATACAAGTCATATAGGCCTCATATACCTCCAAACATACAAGTCATAGCTATAAGTCCTCATATACCTCTAAACATGCAAGCCTATAGCCCCATATACCTCAAAACACACAAGTCCTATAGCCTCATATACTCCAAACACACAATCCTTAGCCTCATTTACCTCCAAAACACACAAGTCCTATAGCCTCATACTCCAAACACACAAGTCCTAAGCCCTCAACACCTCCAAACACACAAGTCCTATAGCCCTCATATACCTCCAAACATCAGAGCTATAAGCCCTCATATCCTCCAAACATACAAGTCATAGCTATAGCCTCATATACCTCCAAACATACAAGTCCTATACCCTCATTACCTCCAAATAACAAGTCATAGCTATAGCCCCTCATATACCTCCAAACATACAAGTCCTATATACCTCATACACCTCCAAACACACAAGTCCTATAGCCTTCATATACCTCCAAACACACAAGTCCTATAGCCCTCATATACCTCCAAACACACAAGTCCTATAGCCCCATATACCTCCAAACATACAAGTCATAGCTATACCTCATATACCTCCAAACATACAAGTCCTATATACCTCATACACCTCCAAACACAACAAGTCCTATACCTCATATACCTCCAAACACACAAGTCCTATAGCCCTCATATACCCCAAACACAAAGTCCTCATAGCCTCATATACCTCCAAACACACAAGTCCTTAGCCTCATATACCTCCAAACATACAAGTCCTTAGCCTCATTTACCTCAAAACTAAAATCAATGTGAATTTCTAGTACACTGTATTCACATTCTAAAATATTGAGTCTTTAATATTTCCAATGTTTTTAACTTTGATGTCTTTACAAATCATACTGATAATAAAGTGACTTCCTCATGAATGCCATGCCATGGTGAACAATGCAGTTCAGGGAGCATCCATCAGTGTTACAGTTATTCTTGTTTGAGTATGCTTCAATGCTTGCTTAGAGTCATAGTCAAAACAGATATAGCATATATCAGCACAGATTGAGCACAAGTTTGAGTATGAGTATAACGTTAAAAGTTTTATATCCTCCAAGCCAGCACAACTGTATAAAACTGTACATATTATCTTCAGGAGCAGCTAAAGACAAGAGACTGTTAATTGTGTACAAACTTATCAGATGAAGTATAATATAAAACAAAATCTTCATCAAAAAGTTGTGTTACATTGGGAAATTGTTATAATTGATGTATGTACATGCTATAAATTGTCCAAACATCTGCTTTCTGCCCGGTATTTTAACCAGTGAGGTTATAGGTATGACCCTGGTGGCTGAAAATCTAGCAACTAAATGAATGATACACCAGGTCACCAATGGATGAACAAGGCATCTCCAGGCATACAAATCTTTGACAAAACAATTCTGATCTAGCTTTGTCAAAAACAAAATTCTTGTCTGATCTTTGTCAAAACAAATTCTTCATATATTAGCAATTTTCTCTATTGCAATAAATACAGAATGTACAAATTTTTCCTTGTAACATGAACAAATTGACCTTGGTCTAGGATTTGACACGTGAAATAACATTTCACCCACAGCTGTAACATATCCAAATGACCTTGACTCCACACACATAATTATAATCTTTCTTTTTTTTTTTTTTAAATTACATATCAACCTATCAATTATAAGCACCTTTATGTCATGTGTGGACATTTTAATTTATGAAGTCTTAAATCTGTCTTCATTAGATATTTGTTATAATTATGAATCCAGTGCCTCAGTCATCAACCTGTTGAACTTCTTTTGCCATTATGATTTACAGGTAAAAAGTATTGAGTGCCAGTTTACTAGAAATTGAACATCATTCATGTAACTCTAAAGTTACAGATGGGATCAAATCATTAACGCTTCATGACCTTTCCTTTGATCATGTTGATTAATGCTGACAGAATTAACAAAATCATTAATTACGTTTTTGGATCGGGGGGGGGTTTCTACGTGGTATTTATGTGGATATCATCTCCTCTGTCTATGGAACTTCCTCTAGGAGAGTGTTTGATGGAGTCCCACAATTTTTATATATAGTACATTGCATGGCTTTATAAATAATCTTCCATTCCAAAATTAGCAATTGCCCACACCATCCCTGATTATGTTCAGTTTAACAAAAATAATGTATTTTATTGTTGATGTGCAATATGTTTGTTACACTTTAATGAAAATGTTAATTCTGTATCTGTTTATATATTCATGATTTGATGAATTGTCAAAGTAAAATTTCAGTCAAACTTAACACATAATTATACATGTATATATATATTCAAGTTTTTATCCTATAGTAAATGCTACATGTATATTAGAATTTCATGGCAATAGCTATTAATTGGCACCAAATCTTACCCAACTTTGGAAACGTTTAAATCCGCTTATCTTAGACATTTTTTTTACCCTAGAACTTAAAATTATAGATCTGTACTTTTGTTTTACCCTAAAAAATTAAAATCATAGTTTTGTTTTATTTTGATGTATGTAGATATTTTAAGTATATATGTATATAACATATACCTTCATTTACTTTATATCTGTATTATATTACTGTCTGTATATATGTTCTCAGGACCACAATGTAAACTAGTTCTTGAACTAATTGTGCTATATCCTGGATAAATAAAGGACATTATTATTATTATTATTATATCCAAATGATATATTTTTCTGATTAGAAGATGAATTTTTATATTTTTATATTTTTTATCCTTATTATAAAAAAATATTTAAATATTTAAATAATTTAATATAATAATTAAATATATTCAAATATTAAAAATATATTAAAAATATTTCATTTTTTAAAATAAGGAAAAAGAATCTTTATAATTTCTATAGACCTTGAAATAAAAAATACATATTGTAATGTAAATCTCTTATAAATTAACTCACATTTATGAACTAGCTAGCTTGGATAACAAGCATTCTGAGAGTATTGCACAGCAATACATTGTCCCCTACCAGTTACACAAATCATTGGACCACAACAACATTCTAATTTCATTATGTAGGCTATATCATATACTTATGGTAAAAGGGAATATTGGTGAGCCAGGATAGGACAAGGGCTATAACTTAGTGGAAAATGAATAGATCAAATCCAGATTCGATCTTGATCTGTAACTTGGTATGGCAAAGGAATGTACCAAATATCAAATGAATATCTGCAAGCAGTGAGAAAAAAAGTGCAGAAAACTGATAATTTATGAAATTTTTTAAATCCATGGGCCATAACTCAGTAATAAATGTGGATCGAAATCAAACTTGAACTTGATCTGTAATTGGTAGGCAAAGCAATGTACCAAATATCAAATGAATATCTGCAAACAGTGAGAAAAAAAAAGTGCGGAAAACTGATAAATCATGAAATTTTCTAGGTCCAAGGGCCATAACTCAGTGAAAAATGAATGGATTAAAATCAAACTCAAACTTGATCTGTAACTTGGTACGGCAAAGCAATATACCAAATATCAAATGAAATATCTGCAAACAGTGAGAAAAAAAGTGCAGAAAACTGATATTTTATGAAATTTTTTAAGTCCAAGGGCCATAACTCAGTGAAAAATATATGGATTAAAACCAAACTCGAACTTGATCTGTAACTTGGTATGGCAAAGCAATGTGCCAAATATCAAATGAATATCTGCAAACAGTGAGAAAAAGGTGCGGAAAACTGATATTTTATGAAATTTTCTAAGTCCAAGGGCCATAAACTCAGTGAAAAAATGAATGGTCGAAACCAAACTCGAACTTGATCTGTAACTTGTTATGGAAAAGCAATGTGCCAATATCAAATGAAAATCTGCAAGCAGTAGAAAAAAAGTCTGGAAAACCAACGGGACGGAATGGGGACAGACAGACGACAAGAAAGACAGATAGACAGACAGACACAAAAGAAGAAAGCTATAGTCCCCTCCGGTTACAAACCGGTAGGGGGCTAACAAAAGTTATGCCGATCCTAAAATGGCTGATCTGATTAATTCTAAATTCCACATCTAATTGACAGAGAAGATACATCTTTGTTTTTCTTTTGGATCAATATCATCATGGATTATTTTATTCAATGAATAAAAAGTAGAATTTAGTTTAAAACTTGTCTTTCACACTTTCAAAAAAATTAAAAGAAATTTACTGTATAATTACCTTTACCAAAACTTTTTGCAAGATGCTCATAGAGCCTCATTAAATAAGAATAAATGCTGGCCCTTGTCAATTAAGATTATTTCCCATAGTGAAACACCGATAGGGAAAGGAACATGATCCCACGAAGACATACACTTTATTGTATTCTGTGGTTAAAATCATTAGATACATGTCAGATTTGAAAAGTTCAAGGATAGTATGAAATCAGGTGTGATCCATTCATCAAGCTTGTTCATATTTTTCCTGACATTATGTGGACAAATCTGTAAAAACCACAACCACAAATTACATATCTAGCCATTTTCGACCACCTATTAGAATATCTGATTATACACTAATTTGAATTTATTGGTTTCCGATATCATTATTTCCTAAGAATTATAATAAATTTTGATATAAAAAATTTGAACAAAATTTCTTAATGGGAGAGTTTGATGTTACTGTCAGAACTCAAGTTTTTCTCCAAATTTTATACAATGCGCATTTAGAAGTTTTTTTTTAGTTCTATGAATTAATTTTCTGGTTTTTTGTGAGGTAATTCTACATAGAAAAAAGATTAAATACATAACAGATATTTTTACACTTCAGATGTGCAATGTACTTCAACAATATTTAAAAAAAAATGGGTCAGTGTTATATCATGTACTTCAGTTTGCAAACTAGAATCTTATGGAACATACAATGGAAACGTACATCAGCCGATGACCTGCAGGGTTGGGGGTGTTGCAAAACACCTAGTCAATACCCTAACACATTGCATGAATCGAAACACATATATTTCAAGTAAAGACTGAGAAACTACGAACCTATTTGTGTAATTCAATGAGGAGGAATGGAGGAATACAATAACAGAGAAATTTGACATGGATTAAAAGTGGAAAATATGTACAATATAATATTCTGAAACTGAAAATTTTCAAATCCACTTTATCTATATAGTCAAAAGATGCAGTTTTGGAAAAAAGTAATCAAAAAAAAAAAAAATTTAAAACCCTTGTGATCTATAGATCAGCAGTTGGCACCTTAACCCAACTAGGCACTCAAAATTTTAAACAAGAGGCCCATGGGCCACATAGCTCACCTGAGTGACCTTGGCCCTGCCGTTGGTAAGTACCGGTAGTGTTGATTTTATAGAGAATTTCTATCAATTATTCCTAAGAAAATTTTAATTCAATAATTTGGCCCCAACAAATGTATACACAAAAGTGCCCATATCCTACCCCTAGGGACCATGATTAAAAAAAAAATCAATAAAAATTGAATTAGCGTTGTTTCAGGATCTTAGTTTTACCAAAACTGCAGCTTTCATGTAAATTTCAATTTTTCTGGCCCAGAAAAATTTGAGAAAATTTTTAAAATGTCCAAACCCTCTTTTTGCCTTTTCATAATTATCTCCTCTTTGAAGGGGAAATGGCCCTTCATTTGAACAAACATGAATTGCCTTCACCTAAGGATGTTAGGTACCAAGTTTGATAGAAATTGGCACAATGGTTCTCAAGAAGAATTTCCTACATATCAGCATGTAAAACTTTAATTCCCTATAGCTATTATGACCCCATGCTACCCTGGGATTTATTATCTGAATAATCTTGAATCTACTCTATATCAAGAAGCCGTTATGTAAATCTTCACTCTTCTGACCAAGTGGTTCTTGAGAAGATTTTTAAAGATTTTCCAATATATTTGCATGTAAATTAAACTTTGATCCCTCTATTGTGGCCCCACATTATACTCAGGTTTTTGAGAAGATCTTTTTATTAAATGCCCACACCCAATTTTTGCCTTTTTGTGATTTATACCCCACTCCCTTTTTGAATGGGAAGTGGTCCTTTATTGGAGCAAACTTGAATCCCCTTCACCCAAGGGTGTTATTATATGTACAAAGGTTGACTGAAATTGGCAAAGTGCATGATTGTGAAGATGATTTTCCTTTTTATCAGCAAGTAAAACTTTAATCTCCTATTATAGCCTCAACCACCCCTGGGGCCCCTGATTTACTCAATATCAAGAAGCTTCATATGAGCTTCCATTCTTCTGGTCCGGTTCTTCTTGAAAATAATATATTAAAAGATTTTCCCTATTAGAAACATTCCCATGTAAAACTTTGATTCCTTATTGTGGCCCCATCATACCCCGGAGGTCATGATATGAACAGACTTGAATGTACAGAAGGCTTTCATGTACATTTCAACTTTTCTGGCCCAGCGGTCTCTTGAGAAGATTTTTAACTCACCCCACACTATTTTTGCATTTTCATGATTATCTCCCTTTTAATGGGAACATGGCCCTTCATTTGAAATAATCTGAATCTCCTTCACCTAAGAATAAATTTGTACCAAGTTTGGTTGAAATTGATGCATTGATTTGGGAAAGAAGTTGAAAATGTGGAAGTTTACAGACAGACGGATGTACGGACAGACGACAGATGATCAGAATAGCTAAAGCTTTCAGCTCAGGTGAGCTAATAAGTGGGAGTGCTGAAAAAGGTGAAGAAAGAATAAACCATGCTGTCTGTTGGAAGGCAGGTACCTCCATCTTGAGAACAATGATCCCTATAATCAACTGTCTATACTGATGCATCATTCATGGCCCACACCTTTGTATGTATATCCTGTATTCCTCATAATGGTTAAAAAAAAAATACCACACAATCGTATGATAAAAATTGCCCTAAACAACTCATACAGTCTGAAATTTTCATTCTCTGTATATCATAATCTTCAGCTTATGACAGACAATTAGGATAATTAATGATATGAAGTGATACATTAATAGATAGAATAATGTTGCAGGTACTGTAACATTATACAATTTTAGTGACCTCAAAGATGTCCATAAAAAGCCAAAATTGGATCCTTACTTAAAGTTCTGCTTATAAGGTATAGAGGTATTGTCTGTTGCCCTATTCTACTGACCGCTCTGATTAGAATATTTTTGAAATCAAATTAATAGCAATTTCCACACCCTAGCTGCTGGGGGTCAATTTTCAATAACATGCTGTTCACACTTCTCCTATCCTCCCGATATTGTATTACCTGAGACCCTTATCCTCCCGATATCGTATTACATGAGACCCTTATCCTCCTGATATTGTATTACCCTGAGACCCTTTCACCAATGTTCTGAGACCTTATCTCCGATTTGTATTACCTGCCGACCCTTATCCTTTGATATTGTATTACCTGAGACCCTTATCCTCCCGATATTGTATTACCCTGAGACCCTTATCCTCCGATATATGTATTACCTGAGACCCTTTATCCTCCCGATATTGTATTTACCTGAGACCTTATCCTTCTGATATTGTTTACCTGAGACCCTTATTCCTCCCGATATTGTATGTACCTGAGGACCCTTATCCTCCCGTTATGCATTACCTGAGACCCTTATCCTCCCGTATTGTATTACCTGAGACCTTATCCTCCCGATATTGTATTACCTGAGGACCCTTATCCTCCCGATATTGTATTACCTGAGACCCACTTATCCTCCCGATATTGTATTAACCTTGAGACCCTTATCCTTCTTGATATTGTAGTACCTGTTTAGACCCTTATCCTCCGATATTGTATCTGAACCCTACCGATATTTACCTGAGACCCTTATCCTCCGATCTTTACGACCTATCCTTTGTATTGATCCTGGACCCTTATCCTCCCGATATTGTATACCTGAGACCCTTATCCTTCTGATATTGTATTACCTGAGACACCTATCCCTCCCGATATTGTATTACCTGAGACCCTTATCCTTCCGATATTGTATTACCTGAGACACTATCCTCCCGATATTGGTATTATCCTCCCGATATTGTATTACCTGAGACAGTATGGCTTTGCCAGGTGCTTGTTCTGTCACATTTTGTGTGACCTCTACCATCACCGTCTGCTCTTTGTCATCCGTAGCCAATCCTTTTACTGCTAAGTCTGTTCTGGTTGTGTCAATCATGTACGAGTGCCTCCCACATAACAAAGGCACATCCTTATAAGTCCCGTAACTCACGCTGCGTATTCCCGTTCCCTTGTGTAGTTCTCTTCTAGGTACAAAATTTGCATCCACATTACTCCCAAAGCTGATCAACCTGCCACCTCTTTCGAAATAGCGACAAATTACGTCATCACATTTATCATACAAGTTTTCTTCTGTAAGAACCAACAGTGCTGTGTTTTCAACCCAAGGCACAGTGTGAACTTCATCATGCTTTAGGCAATAGATAACATAACAATCATTATTGATACATTGCTGCAAGACTTGCTTCACATTCTGAAATTTTCTACTGGCATCCTTTTTCCCACAATACACCACTATATTTGGTGGTTTGGCAGACTTATCAGCCGAGAGCGGAAGCACACTGAGATCCTTAGGGTCAAACATGGCCTCCCCCGACCCACTCTCCTCCATGGCGGCCTCTAAATCCTCCCTGTTAGAGTTATCCATGTCCAGCCCATTCTCAGCGTCCAGTCCCTCCCAGTCTTGACTGGACGTTTCTAGAGCGTCCTGATTTGCCAGACTGGCAGTGTCAGCTAGAGATTCATTTGACCACTGGCTACTGGCATCCTCCAATGTCTGAATTTCCTTCATATCAATATTAACTAAGCTGGCTGCCTTCCCTATTGTTTGAATGCCTGAAAATAAGAATACAAAGAAAGGTAACTCCTATATCACCAAGCATTATAGAAAATAGCTGTAGTACATGTACATTTTATATGTATTTCACTGGTTGGCACATTTGAGTTGACTGGTTGAGTTCTTTGAGATGACTTGTTGGGACAATAGGTTTGGACATTTGTGATCACCAGTTTGGAGTCTTTGGATATTTGCAATGACTGGGACAAAAGTAAATGAGAGATGTGACCCAGTGCCAGTCACGGTTTTTGAACATTAAGGAATTTCTAATGGGACACAAACTCATGTTTCTCAAACAAGATAGCTTACTGTAAAGGGGGGAATGTTCGCGTGGGTTTTATTTTCGCTATATTCGCGATTATATCAACTATCGTGAAAATAAAACCATCACGAAGTGCTGTTCAATGTATTTGGATATATGATTCTAGCTTAGAATATTTACTATCCGTGAAATTTAAACCATCACGAAATGTTAAAAGATAAAAATCGCGAAATTTTAGCCCCGCGAAATTAAAGCCCTTTACAGTATTATGTTGCTGTGAACTCAAAATTATTCTTGGAAGAAAAGTAAACCAGTCCTCTTTTTTAAGCTACTGATAGATTTCTGTGACACCCTAGTCTACTATTTATCTGACTGACATTTCTGCTTTCATCTGGTGTTTAACCCTCATTTGACCTTCCAAAAACTTCATTTGGAAATACCCCGTGGGGATCCGGGTTAGAATAGGTCTTCAGCATCCCCTTGCGTGTCGTATAAGGCGACTGAATGGGGCGGTCATTCGGATGAGACCGGAAAAACTGAGGTCCGTGTCACAGCAGGTGTGGCACGAAAAAGATCCCTCCCTGCTCAAAGGCCCTGAGCGCCGAGCATAGGCCTAAATTTTGCAGCCCTTCACCGGCATTGGTGACGTCTCCGTATGAGTGAAATATTCTCGGTGGGACGTAAAACAATAAATAATCAATCAATAATCATTTGGAAATTGAAGCAATTTGCTTTGGTATGTTTATATGACAAAGGGACACCACAAATGTTTGTACATTACAAAGTGAATACTTACTGGTGATTCGATTCATTTGAAGATCTTCTTCCATAATGATACTGTTATCCATAAACGACAGACAGAGAGCCAGGAAGTCTTGTCCTGAGCATTGCATTACAATTCCAAAAGGTGGGCCAGTATTCCAAGCCACTGGGTGACCATGATCTAGAATCTATGTAAAAACAAACATAGAAGACACATTACTTTACTTTCACACATTCAAACCTTCAAAGGGTATTAGCCTATATTGCATGATTTGTAATAAATAAATATATATATATTTTTATTATAAATTATGTCCCATCAATGAAATCAGAGGAGACTATCCATGTATCCTCTCCATCTGTCTAATTTGCAAGTCTGTTCTACTTTGTTTTTGAAATGTATAATTTGCTTTAGAGAAAGCTAAGACATATATGTCTCTGGAGAAAGCTACTGATATGAAATTTGTTGCATAACCTTCCAAATGAACAACTA